>FIZU01029725.1:0-14368 GCA_900064475.1 Pseudococcus longispinus
CTAATAGATTCTAGGAGGTCAGAAAAACCTCATAAATTTTTTTCAAAATTTTTGATCAATTTTTGGCCGAGTTATGACGTTTTAAAAACTTTGAGTCGCCATTTTGTAATGAAAGGTCAGAGGTACAATAATTTTTACCTCCTCAAAATACGTGTTATATATCCATAAGTATACCCTGAAAATTTCAAAAATTTCAGAGTGGTGGAACATTGTCAAAAAAAATGAAAACTGACCCCTCGTGTCGTAAAATACTACTCATTTCATACTCGAAGGGGGAAAAATTTTGAATTTTTTTCGGGACCTAACCTCCTAGTATGATGTTACTCCATGAGAAAATGATGCAGAAAATTTTTTATCCCGATCGATGCATATTAACCCGTCACTCAACGACCAGTTTGAAAATTGAACATAATTAGCGCGTGCTCGGAATTTGCCACGCTGTGTGGTGGAGTAATGTGAGCTCGGGCACGCTGTGTTCAATTTTCAAAGTGGTCGTTGAGGGACGGGTTAATAATTCGAAATTGAATAAGAGTAGATGAAATTCCAAACATTTTCGCGCAAAACAATTTTTTGCAAGTTGGAAATTGAATTTTTGGCAGGGGTTCGAAAAATATGGAATTTTAAAAATGATATGATTTATTTTTCCTAAAAGTGGAGTGTTCTTTTTTTCAACATTTTTCATTATTTGCTTCACTTTTTTATCCAAACTTCTGAATTGAATTTTTGGCAGGGGGTTGAAAAATGTGGGATTTTCCAAAGTACCTAATGCATTTTACAAAATTTGTTGACATTAATTTTTTTATGATTTTTTTCACAGTTTCTAGTTAAAAAAATTTAAAATTTAAAATTTTTGATAGGGGTTTGAAAAATATGGAATTTATATGATTTATTTTTCCTAAAAGTGAAATGTTCTTTTTTTCAACATTTTTCATTATTTTCTTCACCTTTTTTATCCAAAGTTCTGAATTAAATTTTTGGCAGGGGTTTGAAAAATGTGGGATTTTTCAAAGTACCTAATGCATTTTCCAAAATTTGTTGCCATTAATTTTTTTATGATTTTTTTCACAGTTTCTAGTTAAAAAAATTTAAAATTTAAAATTTTTGATAGGGGTTTGAAAAATATGGAATTTATATGATTTATTTTTCCTAAAAGTGAAATGTTCTTTTTTTCAACATTTTTCATTATTTTCTTCACCTTTTTTATCCAAAGTTCTGAATTAAATTTTTGGCAGGGGTTTGAAAAATGTGGGATTTTTCAAAGTACCTAATGCATTTTCCAAAATTTGTTGCCATTAATTTTTTTATGATTTTTTTCACAGTTTCTAGTTAAAAAAATTTAAAATTTAAAATTTTTGATAGGGGTTTGAAAAATATGGAATTTATATGATTTATTTTTCCTAAAAGTGAAATGTTCTTTTTTTCAACATTTTTCATTATTTTCTTCACTTTTTTATCCGAAGTTCTGAATTGAATTTTTAGCAGGGGGTTGAAAAATGTGGGATTTTCCATAGTACCCAATGCATTTTACAAAATTTGTCGACATTAATTTTTTTATGATTTTTTTCACAGTTTCTAGTTAAAAAAAATTGAAAATTGAAATTTTTTTGACAGGGGTTTGAAAAATATGGAATTTATATGATTTATTTTTCCTAAAAGTAAAATGTTCTTTTTTTCAACATTTTTCATTATTTGCTTCACTTTTTTATCCAAAGTTCTGAATTGAATTTTTAGCAGGGGGTTGAAAAATGTGGGATTTTCCAAAGTACCCAATGCATTTTACAAAATTTGTTGACATTAATTTTTTTATGATTTTTTTCACAGTTTCTAGTTAAAAAAATTGAAAATTGAAAATTTTTTGACAGGGGTTCGAAAAATGTGGAATCTTTTAAAGTAAAGCATTTTGCAAAATTTGTCAAAATCAATTTTTTAAATAATTTTTTCGCGCTTTCTTGTTTAAAAAAATTGAAAATTGATTTTGGCAGAGGTGCGAAAAATATGGAATTTTTCATGTTGATTCTGTTCTTCGCTGCGAGCAGGAATATCGAAAAATTATTCACCCCGATAGCTCAAAAAAAGGGTTGAAAAATGAGTATAACATTTTTAATAGTTTATTAACTATCACCAAATTTTTTTAAAATACCGTATTTTTCGCACCCCTACCAAAATCAATATTCAATTCGAATTTTTTTTAACAAGAACGTGAGAAAAAAATGATAAAAAAAATTAATGTCAACAAATTTTGGAAAATACATTTCACATTAGAAAATCTCACATTTTTCGAACCCCTGCCCAAAATTCAATTTCAATGTTTGGACTAAAAAAATGAAGAAAATAATGAAAAAAGTTGAAAAAAAGAACATTCCTGTTTTAGAAAAAATAAATCATATCATTTTAAAAATTCCATATTTTTCGACCCCCTGTCAAAAATTTAGTTTTCAACTCAGAAATTTTTTTTTGCACGAAAATATTTGGAATTTAATCTACTTTTAATATATTTAATTGCGATACCAAGAGTTTATTTTAAAATTATGTTTTTCAGAAATAAAGTGTTCAACATAAAATAAAATTCTTATGTAGGTACATTGTATGTACACGTACAGCCCATGTTAAGATTTGATGCTCGTGGGCGCCGGTTTAATTTTGTTTTAAAAGTTTGAAAAAATTCTGAGATTAGTTTTAAGTGGTAGAGAAGAGATCTAGGGGGTTCACTCCCCAATTAAAAATTTTTTTAAACCAACGGACTCCCAAACTTACATACCTACATAAAATGATCGATTAATGACGCCATTTTGGCAACCCACAACCGGACGTATTGGGGCTTTAGTGTATAAAATGTTATAAAATTTTGAGTCGAGCCTGTCCTGCCTGTTCCTCAGCTCCTTGGAGTATCTTTTCCTTTTTTTTTTGGAAAAATAACGTCAAAAACGGATTCGACAGGTGCAAAAACATTTTTGATTTCTTGCTCGAAGACGTCAAATAATTTTGAATTGTGAGTGTACCCCCCCCCCCCTCCCCCGGATGTATTTTTAGTTAGGGGTAAAAATAACCCAAGAAATGGATTCAGGGATTGTGAAAACCTGAAACAAGGCGAAATGTTTGGAAAAAAGTTTTGAAATATGATGTCTACCAAATCGTAAAAATAAAAATTCGTGCAATTTTTAAAAAAAATTGATATTTAAAAAATTTTCTTTCAAGTTACTAATATCCCCTCCATTCAAAAACCTGAATTTCATCATTTTTTCACAATATTTCAACCCTCAGGGAGGGGTTTATGACCTCTTTGACCTTTACTCGCTACACTCTTGTCTATAGATACCCATTTTACATACCATACAATAAGAATGAACACAAAATTATCAATTTGAAAAAAATTGACAGAAAATTGCTAAAATGGGAAATTTTCAACGAAAAAACATATCGCAGAAATTGAGGGGGGAAGACAAAAAGTTGCTAAAAATTTAATTCTGAATTTTTACTATAGAAAAATTTATATTTTGTGATAAACTTTGCGCAAATACAACAAAAAAGTCGTTTCAATTTTTGCTGGATATATTAATATGCTTAAAAAGTTGTACAATATTTTTTTTCAGAATTTTTGAGCATCGAGTTGCCTGAAAAAATATACTTTTCAGCTTTTCTGGCTAGTTTTTGACATTTGAAAAAGACAACATCATAATTGAAAGCATATCACCGAAAAGCTCTTTAAAAATTCCTTCTAGAAATTATCACTCAGCTTTAGATTTTCTGCAAGTCGTTGTTTTCGAGATATTCACATATGTAGTTGAAGTTTTACACATTTACTTCAAAACATTGACCCTTCATAATGTCTTTTAGAATACATTTGGTAAGCTGCAGTTTGGGGTAGCAGTTTTCTATTTTAGGATTCTGCCGTATAAAAATTATTTGAAAAAAAACTATGCGAACTGGCATCAATTAAATAGCACTAAATTCAAAATGCAAACGTTTAAAGTTGAAGAAATTGCACGTCCTAAAAAAAAAAGAACAATGAAATCCGATACAAATTGAATTTCCCTCGAATAAAAAAGAATTTGCATATCAATACCTAAGTGTACGCACATAATTAATGCATTTTGGAAAATTTTCAGACCTGCTTCACTCAATAAAACATAAAAAACACCCATTATCGTCCTTTCGTCTACACAATTCAACCCTGACATAATCTGTAGCGATGAAAATTTTCATTTCGAAAATAATATTCGGTACGTTTTGTCGTCAGAAAAAAAATACCCTTCGGTCATTCGACCTTTTTCTTTCTCTCTGGCAACATTCGCAGTCGTTTGCTTTCGCAAACGTAAAAGAAAAAAAAAACGATGAAAAAAATAGGTACATTTTAAATGATCTAGCAAACTTATTACACAAGGGGCTGAGCTTGACATGGGAAATTTTTCACTTAGATGCGGCGGAGAAGCTGGGCGCACGAAACTGAGAAAAGTACCTTGTTAACACGACTATATATGAAATGTTAACAATATTCGTGGCCTTTTGCGGAGTCGGAGTCGTACCACTGCACAATAATCATTACAAAACGTTACAATAGAGAAAGCAACATGGAGAGGGTCGAGGTACGCGGCGACCAGTGTAGAACCGAGGTTAAAACAGAGGAGGTATAATGAAGAGGACGAGGGTGAGAGGAGGGTAGGACTTCATATATACACAAATATCATTATATAGAAAAGCTTTTGCGGGACTTTAATGAAAGCGGAAGAAAATACACACTTAATGAAGTCATCTCACCGCGTCCTACTACTTAAGGGTTTTAGCTGGTGCTTTACGATGCTTCTTTTTTTCCTTTTTTTTTTCAAGTGTAAGTAGTTTTCGTGTGTACATAAGAAGGGATGGGGTTGGTGGAGGGGGTTAACTCGAAAAATGACGCTACGATCATTAATAAGCGATGTTTTTGACGATACTAAAAAAGACACGGGGACGAAATGAACGCGATTCGAGGTGGAAATTTTTTTTTATTCGAAAAATAAATGAAAAGGGCAACTTCATAAGCTCGAGGAATGGCTCTGTATGATATGTTCACTTGCACGAAACCGACATATCATACAGGGTGTTCAGATAGTAATGCGGCGCCTTCAAATGAGAGATGATGTAACCCAAACTACACCAGTGTATGAATGTTCACCGATCTCGAGAATTGAAGGGGTAAAATCATGCAACAATAATGGCGTTTTCTTCAGAACGTCGTACCTCCTTTGATAATAAAGATGGATACAATTTTTCTGAAACTTTTTTGTAGATTTTTTTGAGCTCCACGAAATGAGTTATATTCATGTTTTGCGTAGATCTAAAATTCAAAGAGCTACGATGAGTTTAAAAGTTATAAGCTTCGTAACTCCTTCAGATTGCGAGTTAGGCAAAATTTGTATGGAACCTTTCTGATAGACCTATTTAAATTCTATAAAATTAATCATGTGCAAATTTTGTCTAACTTCAAAATTGAAGGAGCTACGAGCTTTAAAAAATGAAAGGTGACATGATTGTTTCAAGTTTGCGTCGCCCCCTTTCAAAAAATCTCCTTATCTTTGTACCGAGGGCACAAATCAAAAAAATTTTCAAACAAAAGTTATGGGTTGAGATTCTTGGAATAATTTTAGTTATTACAAAAATTTCGATTGGATGCTTTCCTCCTCTCCAATTTGACATAACACATATGAAAATCAGGATTTGCTGAAAATATGGTGAATTCATAACATATACGTATATTATCCAAAATTGGAGGGGAGGAAAGGGTCCAATCAAAATTTTTGTAATAACTAAAATTATTTCAAAGGTCTTGACCTACAACTTTTATTTGAACAATTTTTCGATTTGGGCCTCAGATACAGAGATGGAGAGATTTTTTGAAAAGGGCAATGGATCTTCAAAAAAAGGGAACTTTAAAAAATGGCACACCCACTCATCGTTTCGACTAGACTGTTTACAGAACCTATTTTCCCCCTTCTGGCTCTACTGTAAGCCAAAGTTGCCTACAAAATGACTGCAAACAGTACAATGAAAGTTCAAGGGTGATTTTCATACTTATTATGAAAAATTGGAGGGGAGGGAGGGGTCCAATCGAAATTTTTGTAATAACAAAAATTAATCCAAAGATCTCAATCTACAATTTTTGTCTGAAAAAGTTTTCAATTGGAGCCTTAGGTACAGAGATAAAGTGATATTCTGGAAAGGGGAGTGGACCCTTGGAAAAAGGGGGGGGGGGCTCAAAGAATGAAATTCTAGCTGATTTTTTCAAAAATATATTCCAGATTACGAATGAATCATAAAATGGGTTTTAACCTTTCGATCGCATGGACGACCTTTTTTTTCCATTTATGACCTTACAATTGAGGAATATGAAGAGTCCATAAATTGACCTTCCTAGGTATCCCCTTCAATATTGGGATTGGGCAATGATTGAGATGCTTGTAAGATGAATTGTAAATTTTCAAAAGTCGAAGTCAAAATTACAGCAGTTATGTCGCTTTACAATTTTTTTAATGATTGTAGCTCCTTCAATTTTGTAGATAGGCAAAATATGCACATAACGTATTTTGTAGAACATAAACAGGTCTATCAAAAAGGTCCTATACAAATTTTGTCTAACTCGCAATTTGAAGGAGTTATAAAGCTTACAAGTTTTCAAATCATCGCAGTCCCTTCAATTTGAGAGTTAGGCAAAACATGAATATAACCTTTCTTGTAAGCTCAAAAAATGTCACAAAAATTTGGTCTTTCTGTAAAATCACAGGAGTTACAAAGTTGCCCCTTCAAATCTTGATGTTGATAAACATTCACACACTCGTGTACTTCGGGTAGCGCTATCGCTGTTCCGAAGGCGTCGCACTACTACCGGAACACCCTGTACGAGCATGGCACACACGTTGGCTACAGATATGTAGTGAGTATTGTTCAACGTGTAATTTTTTTAACCCGATTCAAAGCTCGCTGAATTATTCGCGGCTCGGTATTGTAGAAAGGATGTAATTTTTAATGCGTCGTAGTCGACGTTTCATTATTCGCCTGTGCTGGTAACGCGTTTATCTCTGGTGACGCTAGCGCGCCCGAATTGTTTACCGAACTTGGTGTAAATTTGTATACGAATAAATTACTAGCAAAAAATACTCGTTTTAGAAACGTCGAGCTGCGGTAACATTCCGCTCGGCGACAAATTCTACCCCTTCAGCTCGTTTCACGCCGTCGGCTTCGTAAACGCAAATACTCCTCATGTGCCCTTCCCCTCGAAAAAGCTTTACACTGCGTGTGTATGTGTAATGTTTTTACTAATACGATTACTCGATTCGTTGAAGATTGTTTTTGACAAGAATACAGAATACGCGTCATAAGTAATAATTAATTTTTTTGCGACGCCGCGAGCTCCAGCACTGAAAGCTTTCAGATCGGAGACGGCGGACATTTTTTCTACCAGATGAATGCGTTTGTTTGGAGAGCTTTAGCAATTGGCGTTTCTCATGCACATGCGATGATTTTTGGCCCACTTTCGTTATCGTATCGCATCGTGTTGTAGCGGTTCCGCAGATGAAAACCAAACTTTTCGAATCGATATTCTATCTTGAAAATATTTCAGGCTGAGTTAGCGACGCGACCAGACGATTTGATTAAATGGCCAAGGTTTTGCGGTTGATTCCGATACTGGCTACGTTTCGGTAAACTGTTTGCCTTCCCTCTCCAAACTGAATCTTCAACCGTAATTATAATTTTGTAACTCGGAGAGCTGATAGGAGAACGTTATTTTATGAAAAATAGATATAATTTGATGATTAATAAAATTTTATTTTTTGGAAATTTGGGTAAAAAAATTTTAAATGAATTTTGAACATTTTTCCAAACCTCGGGAGCATTTTTCTTGATTAAAAATGATTCATTTTACAGAACTTCATCCCTTCGAGTTTAATCCAATAATTTTGAAACGAAATAAAAGTGATCAGAACTAGCTGCAATAAACAAAAATTTTGGAAAAATGGTGAAAAAATTGAATGTGGCTAAACTGAGGTGAAAAAATTTAAATATCTGAACCCTTGGTTTGTTGGAAAATGTTGGAAAAAATATAAAAATTTCGCAAAAATGTCTAAAACGTTGTAGAAATTTTAAAAAATTTCATAAAATTTGATAAAAATGTAAAAAAAAAACTTAAATATTATAAAAAGTGATAAAAGTTTGTCAAAAGTTCTACGATAATGATTTTACACTTTGAAAAAAATAATAAAAACTTCGAAAATGGTCTAAAATGAAATGGTAAAATTATGGTGGAAAGTGTTGTACGTGTCCTGTTTGTCAAAATTTTTCTAAAAATCAAAAAAATGTAGAAATTGAAAAAAATTGGAATTTGTCGGAAAAATTTTCGAGAACTTTGATGAAAAGTTTTGAAAAAATCATAAAATATCTAATTCAATAAAAAACAAAAACAATGAAATACAATTACGTACGTCAATCAACTATTAATTTGTTTGATTTCTAGGAAATAAAACAGTACATTTGAATAAATGAGTCACGATTTTTGATAAACATATTTGATCATTATTTCGATTCAAAAGTCAAAAAAATGTGATCATTTTAATACCAAAGTTGAAAAAAAATACAAAATTTGAAATCAAAAGTCATTATCTAGTCATGACATTTCACTTGAGAACATTATTCTTTAAATTCGCCAAAATTGCAAAATTTAGATTTCAAAATTGAAAAAAAATCAAAATTTTAAATCGAAGTCAAAATAAAGTTAGAATTTTTGATCAATAACCATTTCTAATCACTATTTTGGTTTAAAAATTACACATTTTGATGGCAAAAGTTAATTGAAAAAACGTCAATATTTTGAATCAAAATATTAATTATTCTTGACTGGAAATTAATTTTTTTAAGATAATTTTTTCGAATCATAAATCACAAAAGTTTCAAAATTTTGATTTCAAAGTTAAAAAAATCAAAATTTGAGACCAAAATCAAAATAGGAATCGCAATTTTCGACCAATAAGTATGTATTCCTACTTCTAATCATTATTTTGATCCAAAAATCACAAGGTTGAAAAAATGTCAAAATCTTGAATAAAAAAAAATAAAATTCAGTCACATGTCAGGGAGATGTTTACAGTTCAACGTTCCAACGTGGAATGAAAAATCCTTCTTAGACGATCATTTTTTCGATATTCTTGATTGGAAATCAATTTTTCTGAAATAATTTTTTTCCATGAAAATTACAACATTTTGATTTCAAAGTCAAAAAAAGACAAAATTTTGAATTAAAATATTCACGATTTTTGAGTAAAATTTTCCATATCATTATTTTCACTTCAAGTAATAGTCACAAAAATGTCATAAATTTGGTTCGTCGTTTTAATATCCTCAAAAACCTATAATTAGAAGTTGAAAATCACAAATTATTCGAAATTTATCGACCCGAAAAATCAATTATTAAAAAAAATCACTATTTCGGATGAAAGTATTACTACAGGGTGGCCCAAATGCAAAGTACCATATTTGGAAATCAAAAAAAATCATCTCAAAATTTTATTTTAGCAAAAAGTTTACATCATAATGCTCAAAGTCGGCTTGTTTTTTTTTTCGATTTCAAAATATGGTACTTTGCATTTGGGCTACCCTGTATAACAGATATTTTTAAAAAAATTCAAAATCGTAACTCAATTTTGTTGTTATGAAAATATTGATAATGAATGAAAAAAAAAACATGAAAAAGTTGGATGATTTAGAATGAAAAATAATTTTAAAAAAAATGTAAGTATCCAAAAAGGCTTCCTTAGAATAGACCTTGTGCTAAAATAATTGAAAATGACGTTTAACTGGTCGAAATATTACTAAAATTGCCCTAAAAGACGTGAAATTCACAGGTTAAATCGTTCAAAAAAAATTGAAAATATAAAAACCGTTCAAAAATTTCCATAAAACAAGTTTAAGGTGTCATAAGTCAAAAAAGAGCACAAATTGCAAGAGTTTTCCCGTTAAATCAATCAAATTTTAAGGAATATTTCCATCGTTTTTATCGATTTTTATAAATTTTTGAGCAATTTTTTTGTATTTTTCAACAATTTTCACATCGAATTGTGAAAAAATAAGAAAAAGAAAGCGAAATTCTAGTAATTTTACTCAAAATATCTTCATTATTAAATTGAACAATCTCACAACAATTTTACGAAAATTTTGTGGATTTTTCTGTTTTTAAAATTGAGGTGATTTTTTCTAAAGAAATTAACTGAATTTACAGCTTGGGCAAACATTTTAAAAATCGAAGTATTTTTTTCGTATTTTGATGCATTCTTCCCCCTCCCTCCCCAATTCCTTACTTATTTTGTTCGAATTCAACAAATAATTTGACTTTACTCGTATTTCGATCCAATACAAAAAAAAATCATCTTAAAATGAGAAATTTAAAAATTTTAAAGAATATAAAATCTGGCTTACAAATTTCTACATTAAAATATTTAAATAATTTAGTAAATTATCCTTAGAAACTGAAATCGAATGAAATTGATGAAAAAAAATACTCAAACTTCAATTCGATTTAAAAAGAATCCGATTTTACTCAAATCTACCAGAGTTTGTAGAAACAAGTTCAATTTCTAAACTTTCACTGCGATTATCACGAAAACTAAGCTTTCTACGAAAAAAACTCTCTGTATTAAAATGAAAGAAAATTTTATGATCTTCAATTTTAGTTCTTATAATTTTTTTCATAGGAGGCTTCCTTCGTTCAGAAAATTGGCTTTCAAAAAAATTATACAGTGAAGAATCATGAGTTAGGTACCTTACTGAGAAAAATTGGTGGAAATCAGGTGTACGAAAGGGAGGGGGGTGCTGGAAAAAATTATTCATTGATACTCAAGCTCTGGCTACTCCTGTGAATTTTCTTCAAGAATGTCATCATGACAAAATAAGTACGAGTATCATTATTTTAATTTATTTTATATTAAAACGCCAGATTTTATGTTTTGTTCTAATGCTACAATTTAAAAAATTAATTTAATTGACTTTGTATTGAAATATCAAAATTTAAGTACATATTTTGGGTAAAAAGTATCACAACTTGATGACTTTTTGTTAAGAGACCATTAAATTTAATATTTTTCATAGGCAACCCCCTAAAAACTTCTCCACGTTTCGAAAGCTTCTCCTCAAAAGCAAAACTTGCACCATTTTCCCCCCAATTTCGAGAAATCCATTTAATTATGCTCATCTAACGCAATACTTCGATTTCCCACACAATCGCTACACCATTCGACCACCTTGAAACTACCCCATTTGCAAAAAACCACTCGATATTTCACCCTTATCGTTAAAAAAAAACTTTGCAAACGCCAAACACACTCGTTTTTTATTCCAAATCCATCGCAAATTGGATCCTCGCATTTTTAAAATTAACCCAGCCACTTAAACTGATTAAAAAATTTATGATAAATACAAACATGGGCGTATTTATGCAACACCCAAACACCCCGTATCTATTATTCGTTCTTCAACAGATGAAAAATAAATACTCGTAAAATACCCGACTTATAATTATTTCAGATATAACCGGGCGATGGTCATTTATACAACAAAACACATCGGTCAAAACATCCCCATCTTTTCTTCCCTTTTCCGCCCTCTTTCTCTATCAAACTGCGAGTACCGCAGCAACCGAGAGGGAAACAAGGAGGCGAAAAATTCACCGAAACGAATTACGAAGACACGAAAGCTCGTAGTGGTGGAATATACTCCCTTATCGTGGCGCAATTCCTACATACACAGCACAATACCACGTAATTTTCATCGACTCGGTTTCGCATACGAATTCATGTGCACGATGGCAAGGCAAGCGGAGAATTGGGGGGAGGATTCCGTAGAGAAATTCAGACCATCCAGGGTACAGGGATAAGGTCGACGATACGAATTCCAGCAAGTTTATAATACGATTTAATATCGAAGTCCACTATTAGAACGATAAGTTGGCAAAGTTTGCGGTTGTGTTAAGTCATCTTCACGAGCACGAGTGTGGACTTGAGGAAAAACTTGGCTGTACGTAGAAACATAGGGTTCGACGTATGTATGTGTTTAGGAGCTCGGCAGCACATCAAAACAGAGCGAGAAGCTGCGAAACTTTTTCAACGAGGGCATATGTATTGAAAAGAGTAAGAAAGAGAGGGTCGATTGGGGTAGAATTGGTTTCGGTAGCTTTATTCTTATCACTCTAAAGCCATATGCGATATTATACGAGCGTTAATTGTTTACGTATGGATTTTGCATTAAATTTATCCTTCGCGTGGGGCTTTTTCGTCGAGATATTTTTAAAGCAGTCGATATTCCCACACATTCGCGATATAGGTAGTTTAGGTAGCCTACGTACACGACGACGATGGCGAAAAAAGTTATAGTGAAAAAAATCGCCTTATCGTAAAATAAAAATCGTTAACTATAAAAAATTTTTCCCCATAAACAACGACAAGTGCAAAATTAAAAAAATTTTCAATTCGATTTTTAATATTTTCTTTTTCGTCGGTACGTTTTTTTTTTTTTTTTACCTCCGACTCTCTCCCTGCGTTTACTTTTTTTTTTATTCGGACTATAATAAAATAGGATTAAAGTTTTGTTTCGGTGATTTGGCGGTGTTAGTGTGGTATATTTTTCTGCAATTTAATGGCACGGAAAATCATTAAAAAGGAACCCGGCGTTTCGGCAATTTCATTTTAAGACCGCCTACAAAGCACTAAAAGCCCCGAAGCTGGAAACAACTTTCATCATTTCTACTTAGTTTAAGGCTTAGTTAAACTCTAAAACATAGAACTTCTAAAAGTAGAGAGAGATCATAAAATTCTAATAAACGTATTTCATAAACTTTTCGACGGTTTTAATTTGAATGAATCTTTACGCTGGTGTATGGTATACACGTATTATATACGTACCTCGAATCGTATCAGTTTTATACGCATACGCCAGCCAACCGTATACGAGTTATTTGTTATTTTATTTTATTATTTTTTACATTGTTTTTGTCGGATTTTATGTTTAGGTGTATTTTTTGGAATTGTTTTGAAAGAAATTTGCAAATGGGCGGCCAATTTACGTTTCGATGTGTAAAAAATGTCACACGTACTTGAAACATGTTGAAATTTCAATTAACAAATTAAATATACATGCAGGGTGTTCTGGTCGCAGTGCAACGCCTTCAAACCAGAGATGCAGCAACCTTAACTACATAGGTGTATGCATGTTTGTCAGCACTCGAATTTGAAGGCGCAACGTTATGCACTATTCCGGGTAGATGTTTTAAAACGTCGTAATTCCGCTGATAATACAGATAGGCAAATTTTTTCTGGAACTTTCTAGTAGAACTTTTCAAGATATACAAAATGAGTTATATTGGTGTTTTGCCTAACTCTAAAATTGAAGGAGTTATGATGATTTGGAAATTTGTATGCTTCGTAACTCGTTTAATTTTCAAGTTAGGCAAAATGTTGTAAGACCATTTTGGTTGAGCTTTTTGAGCTCTACAAAATGAACTAATAATTTTTAGCCTGACTCCAAAATTGAAAACGTGAGAGACCATTAAAAAAAAAATGGAAATGGAAAAATTGAATTTTGAGAAAATAATGTCACTTTTCATATTTTTAATGGCTATAGCCTCTTCAATTTCAGAGTTATGCTAACAATTATTAGCTCAATTTATAGAGCTCAAAAAGTTCAACAAAAAAGAACTCTTACAAAATTTCGTATAATTTAAAAATTGAAGGAGTTATGAAGTCCAAAAATTTTCAAATCATAGCTCCTTCAATTTTCAAATTAGGCAAAATGTTGTTGAGTTATTTTTTGTTGAGCCTTTTGAGCTCTACAAAATGAGATGATAATTTTTTGCCCAACTCCAAAATTGAAAACATGAGAGACCATTTTAAAAAAATTGAGTTTTGAGAAAATAATGTCACTTTTCATATTTTTAATGGTTGTAGCCCCTTCAATTTAACAGTTACGCTAAAAATTATTAGCTCATTTTGTAGAGCTCAAAAAGCTCAACAAAAAAAGAACTCTTACAAAATTTTGCATAACTTGAAAATTTAAGGAGTTATGAAGCTCAAACATCTTCAAATCATCGTAGCTCCTTCAATTTTCAAGTTAGGAAAAATGTTGTTGAGTCATTTTTTGTTGAGCTTTTTGAGCTCTACAAGATGAGTTGATAATTTTTTGCCCAACTCCAAAATTGGAAACATTAGAGACCATTTTGAAAATTTTTTGCAGAGAAAAATTAAATTTTAAGAAAATAATGCCAATTTTCAATTTTTTAATGGCTGTAGCTCCTTCAATTTTGGAGTTATGCTAAAAATTATTAGCTCATTTTGTAGAGCTCAAAAAGTTCAACAAAAAA
>FIZU01029731.1:0-12177 GCA_900064475.1 Pseudococcus longispinus
GTATGCTATGCGTTTTATTTAATACTGATCGGTAATAAATTAACTGCCAGCATTAAGCATGTAAACAGCTTGCATCAAAGACCTTTGCGTTTTATTTCTCTATTTCGGTAGCCGAAACGCAAAGTCATTGTCAATAGGGTGTAAACATAGAAACTTGAGATAATAAGTAGGTACATTCCACTAAAGCAGACATGACTTAACACATTATAGGTACTCGTACTGAGTACTTTAATTTAAAAAAAAAATACATACACGCGTTAATTACGACTACCTTTACCTTAAGGAAAAGAAACCATTTAACATCACATCGTCAACAATTCTTAGGAGGACTTATCATTACATAATTTGGAATCGATCTTTTTGAATGTTGAATTGGCAGATAATTATTTGTAGTCTATTTTACGTTATATTTTTAAGCTAGATCAGATATCGTTAATAATGATTAGAAAAAATTACAACGATCGAAGTACGAAAATATTACATACATCAGCTTCTTCATTTTTACGTTTTAAATTGAAATAAAATTTGACAATAGTATTTAACGTTTTCAACTTTTCACCATAAATGCTGATTAAGCCATATTCGTTTACTATGGATACTCGTATGTGTAGCGTGTAACTTCATGGTAAGTAAGGTAAACAATGCCAGCTGCTTGTTTGATAAAGTATAGGTATTGGAGGAGTTATCTAATCCAAGTACATTGTTAAAATATCAATTATTCAAAAGACAGCATTTTGAATGAAGACATCGAAGTTGAAAAAGCTAATTATTCTTGAGCAGTAAGTAATCCCGTCAAACAAGAGAGTTTCCTTTCCAGCTACGACTGTGTAATTCTGAAGCTTTCATCTGTGCACAATGATATCGCCTTTTAATTGAGAATTAAGATTAGAATTACGAATTGCTTAACAAATCTTCTACAAAACAAGATACCAATTATTTCCATTCTTACTACGAGTACCTACTACATTCATCTTCGCTGATGATACGAAACGATGGAATAGTAGTCTATCGATCGAGTCGAAGGAACGATGGTACTGTTCAAAAACAACACGAACTTGGAAACTGCGCACAGATCGTACAGATGAAAAATACCTAGTAAAATTAGAAACAAATTATACTACGTTATTGTGGCCATGTAATTAAACTAGGTTACGTACCGTTGTGCTCTTTATCTCATCAAGTTTGAAATATTTTCAACTGGAAATAATCTCTTTTTCGTTTATCGGTTTTCTAGTGTTTTGAGTAATGTAACGCTGACCTTGTGAATGCAACTTCTTGCCGCCTATGAAGATTCATTTTTTGTAAATTAATCACGATCACCTAGGAAAACATTAAAAATATTTGTAAATATTCATAATTTTATACTACTTGACACATAGGTACACTTTCTAACCTGAGTATCTAATCTGAAATACTAAACCAAAGACGATTGCACTTCTTCAAAGTTATAAATTCCATTGAGATTCTTCAAAACACAAGATGATCTGCGGTACCACTGTGCCGTATTGTTGAAGAAAAGGTAATTGCACTATGCTACCTACGATAAAACACCACATGATTAATAAACAAATAAAGCGAATTAAGAATGTAAACAAGTTGTAGACACAAAACCTGAGTAAAGGTAAATCCAAAGAACAACCGAGCATCATTACTATCCTATACCAGAATCGCATCAAAATGAATGAATATTCCAAGAGAAGGCAGGATTAAAATCGTATTAGCAAAATTAATTATTACATAAATTAACTGAAACAGATAACACTTCGATAAGAAAATTAATAAAAAAGAACAACAATGATCTTCCACTGGAATCAAAATAAACAAATAATCATATGACTAAGGCGCTGTAATGTGACCATAATAACGTACGAACAATGGTGGTGGTATCAACTATTACCGTAGGTGAATCTATTTCATTCAAAATTAATAAAACCACGAACTGAAATAATGCCCGACTTTAATTTACGAAAGAAAGCTCGATTGAAATTTCAAAATATGGGACTAATCAAAACAATTAGAAACCTGTAAGATACTTTTCACGACATTCGGTGTACTGCACAAAGTCTCGTATCTTCGTAAGAATACTCGTCACCCACGTATTACCGAAAGTAAATTAATTAATTAATTACTCACAACGCAGCTGCTAGTATGCTAGAAAGTATCCTACGGCGACCGAGCCTTTGAACAGTAAACTTCCTGATCATAAAAAGCATTCGCCCTAATGTGACCATAATAACGTACGAACAATGGTGGTGGTATCAACTATTACCGTAGGTGAATCTATTTCATTCAAAATTAATAAAACCGCGAACTGAAATCATGCACGATTTTAATTTACGAAAGAAAGCACAATTGAAATTTCAAAATATGGAACTAATCAAAACAATTAGAAACCTGTAAGATACTTTTTACGACATTCGGTGTACTGCACAAAGTCTCGTATCTTCGTAAAAATACTCGTCACCCACGTATTACCGAAAGTAAATTAATTAATTAATTACTCACAACGCAGCTGCTAGTATGCTAGAAAGTATTCTACGGCGACCGAGCCTTTGAACAGTAAACTTCCTGATCATGAAAAGCATTCGCCCTAATAAAAATTTCTTGCTAATTTTTTCCAAAAAAAGTTGTACGATAAACTGTAAACGACAAGAAAAATCCGCGCATGAAATAGCCTACTAAATTAATGTTAAGTACCTTCGCAATAATTGAGTCAATATCGAAATGAAATTTTCGCCAGATCGTACAAAATACTTCTGAACAGAACAAATCGACACCTTAGACCTAGCCTATGCATAATTTTGTAAAAAATTGGGAAACGCGACTGTGCGTACAAATTACATAAAAGGCTTTAATGTATACCTAAACCTAAACGTACGTATAATGAAAGAAAAGTGCACACATTGCAAATATACTGGTCAATGACCTAGGTACACTTTTCAAAATAAAAGAAAAAAAACCTTGGGAAAATCACGGTTGCATTTCTCAACACGTTACACTGGAAATGAAATGCTTTACAAAATACATGCATTACTTACAATTTCTACTTGCACATCGAGGAAATCGTACGAATTTTCCAAACTTTAGGGAAATCTTTATAAAACTACTTAATTACTTACAATCACTCACGATTCAGCGACGTATCAATGCTGAAATAAATACTTATAAGAAGCGACATTAAATTCACTGAAACTGATAACACAATTGGGCATCTAAATAAATAAATGTAGAACAACAAAACTTTTGCTCGAATAAAAAATTAATTACTTATTCGTGTAATTAAAATGACGCAGGATGAGGTACCTAAAAAAAAAGGGTAGGGAGATGGTTCAAAGCTATCACTGTGTATTAATCATCATTGATCAACTAAAATCATAAGCGTAATCGAAATTTCAAAATATGCAAATAATCAAAACAATTAGAAACCTGTAAGATACTTTTTACGACATTCGGCATACTGCGCAAAGTCGTATCTTCGTAAAATACTCGCCACCCACGTATTACCGAAAGTAAATTAATCAACGAAAAGTAAATTAATTACCCACTACGCAGCTGCTAGTATGCTAGAAAGTATCCTACGGCGACCGAACCTTTGAACAGTAAGCTTCCTGACCGTAAAAAGCAACCGCCCTAATAAAAATTTCTTTTCAAATTTTGCCAAAAAAATCGCACGATTCATGAAATGGTAAAAAACTGTCTGAAATGGAGAAAATCACGGTTGAATTTCTCAACACGTTACACTGGAAATGTAATGCCTTACAGAATACCTGCATTGTGTATAAGTACTTACAATTTCTACTTGCACATGAAATCGAGAGAATCGTACGAATTTTCCAAACATCGGGGAAATCTTAATAAAACTACTTGATTACTTACAATCATTCACGATTAAGCGACGTATCAATGCTGAAATAAATACTTATAGGAAAGAGAAACAACATTAAATTCACTGGAACTGATAACACTTGGGCGCCTAAATAAATAAAATGAAGAACAGCGATACTTTTACTTAAATAAAAAATAAATTACTTAGTCATGAAACTAAAATGATGTAGGATGAGGTACCTAAAAAAATAGGGGAGAGATGGTATCAAAGCTATTACTGTGGATGAATAATCACTGATTAACTAAAATCATAAGCGTAATCGAAGTTTCAAAATATTTATAATCAAAACAATTAGAAACCTACAAGATACTTTTTATGACATTCGGCGTACTGCACAAAGTCTCGAATCTTCGTAAAATACTCGTCACCCACGTATTACCGAAAGTAAATTAATTAATTAATTACCCACAACGCAGCTGCTAGTATGCTAGAAAGTATCCTACGGCGACCGAACCTTTGAACAGTAAGCATCCTGACCGTAAAAAGCATCCGCCCTGATAAAAATTTCTTTCCAAATTTTGCCAAAAAAATCGTATGATTAATGAAATGGTAAAAAACGGTCTAATATTATTTCGAAAAAAATGACAGTAGCATAACCTGAAGGAAAAAATCTATAGGAAAGGAAAATTTGTCGACAAGAAAAATCCGTTCACGAAATTACCTAATCCGCAATAATTTAGTCAAAATCGAAACGAGAACAAAGGAATCGACGCCTACGCATAATTTTGTTTTGAAAATCTGGGAAACGCGAATAAATAAAATTTAAACTACCCACAGATACCTTTGCAATATATACCACGTAGCTATAAGTAAGTATTTCAATACACGTATTACGTAATGAACCTAAACCTAAACCTAGATATTTAATGAAATAAAAGTGCACACATTGCAATTATGGATATCACCTGTAAATAATTTCACTTTTCAAAATAAAATAAAAACCTTAGGAAAATCGCGGTTGCATTTCTTAACACATAACACCGGAAATAAAATATATGCTTTACAGAATACCTGCATTGTATGTATAAGTACTTACAATTTCTACGTGCACATGAAATCGAGGGAATCGTACGAATTTTCCAAACATCAAGGAAATCTTAATAAACCTATTCGATTACTTACGTACTTACACAGGATTCAGGTACAAATACAAAACATAACGCGGTTATAAGCTTTACATATAAATAAACCTGATAATTCTTGCATTTAGCATTATTGCAATGATTCTCCGAAAAAAATAAACCTAAAAATTAAATAATATTCCCGATTTTACTTTAATTTTTCAAAATATACCGCGAACTCTTCACGAGACGATGTTACCCCGCGCGCAACCATTACGAAAATGAAATGGGTTCGGGTGACAGGGTTACAACATTTACCTCGTCCTCGGATACGTTGCGTAGCGTTGCGTTGCGTTGCGCAGAAGGTACGATTTTAAATGGTTAACGAGTCAACCAATCCGGGTGCAACTCGTAAGGGTAGTACGAAAGCGATTTATATGAGTCATATGAAATGTATTCAACTCGTAACCGTAGTACTAAAGAGATTCATATGAGTCATATGAAATGTATTCGTCATCAGTAAAACGGTTACGAGTTGAACCGGTCCGTTTCTGATTAAAATTCGTACATTTTCATCGTGATTAAAATTCAACCGAAAAACTAATAATCTAACTTTTAATTAATTGTAAATTTGCATATTAAATTGGAACTATGTTTTCAGATGAGATGAATTCGCACACGAAAGACATCAGCAATTTCAAAAATAGCGTAGCCAAAATTTTCTAATACGTAATGAATAATAGAAAATACGCGTACGAAATTATTTAATAATTGTAAAATTTTACGTATTTTCTTGAATACAACTTTAAAAATTCGTTCATGGTAGAAAACAAAAATTGAGTAACGTGCTTTACGAGTAAAAGAGTAAATAAAACGAAACTTCACGAGGTATGAAAATTTTCAAGTAAAGTTGTGTAGATAAAACGTAAGATTGGGATAAAGCACATGAAAAACATTTCTGTAAAATTCAATTACGACATAATAATTATTCAATTCATACGTAAATATGTTCAACAATGTCCTATGAGAGTAATTTAAGCCGAATTAAGCCTACGGACTGATTATTTTTCAATCTCACGCTAGCATAATCTTGATAACATTCTCCTGCAAACTTTGTTAAATGAAACTTGACAAATTTTTTTCTCCAACGCTGACTCATTTAAAATTCATTTTATAGTGTATAAACAATCAATAAAATTATTCAAAATTAAAATCTTAAAATTATTATAATATATAAAAAAGGAGTACATTCGAATAAATTAAATCGCCTCTCTGCTGCTTTTTTTAATACCATGGTATTAAAAGAAGCAGCAGAAAGGCGATTTATATTTATTCGAATGAAATCCTATAGCCATAGGCGTATCCGGGGGGGGGGGGGTCCGAGTGTTCAACCCCCTCCGCCCTTGGCCAAGAAAATTTAAAAAAATTTAATTACATATGTATATAAAGTCATAGCACCAAATAATTATTTTAGTATTTTTTTGGAAAAATTTTCGCCCTCGCTTCGCTCGGGTTCAATAATTGAAGCTTTTTTTTAAAAAACGACCATAGTCAAAAAATCAAATTCTACAGGAGACCAAAATAACATGTTGAAATCATGTTTAGGGGGTGAAAATTTTATTGAGTGGGTCTTGATTGGCCACCAAATTTGTTATACTGCCAAGAAATGTAATACATTTTTTTTTCAAATTTTGGAAAAATTATGCAAGTTTCCCTTTGAAAGTTTTGACTATGGTTGTTTTTTAAAAAAATGTATTGAAAATCGTGATTTTTAAAACTCAATTAAAGTGGTCAAGACCAATTTTGTTTGAAAAATGAATAACAGCATCGTTTTTCCTGTAAAATTTTGATTCAGAAAATGAAATAAAAAATTTTTGGTAAATTTTGACTATGGTTGTTTTTTAAAAAAACTCTTCAATTGTACTTATTTTAGTAGAATAATGGGTATTTTTAAAAATTTTACGTTATCTAGAATTTCCAATGTTAAAAAGTGATTAAATTTCAGGTTTTGAATGTTTTTTTTTCTGCAAAAATTTTTACCTTGCTTCGCTCGGGCTGATTGCATGCCGTATTTTAACAAAAATAATAATGAATTTTTTCTTCGAGATATATTGTAGTGTATATAGGGTATAGGTATCTACAGTACATGCTTTTGTACACCTAAAAATGCACGTAAACTTAATTTTTTTCAATTAAAAACCGTGAGTTTAAATTCTGGCCGCCCTCTCTTGATAACACTCTACTTACCCCAATTTGAACCCTTCCCTTGAGGGTACTCTAGATACGCTAGTGCCTATAGCTGTCCTCATTGAAGCATTTCGAGCATGTACAAAAATACCATAACCTGAAAAATTCCACGTACTGAAAAATGCATTCTACGACGATGCAGCTACTAAAAGTGTTGCATATCTTCAGTTAATTCTCTAATGTTGATACATAATTCTTTCAGTCGAACACTAAAATTCTGTGTCATTTCAGCAGCCAATGCAAGTAATGCTCACTTTTCAAATAAATTTCCATTTCCTTCTCTTTAACGATTAAACAGCTCGCTGAGTTTTTCAAGTTCTATAAACGAAGATGTTTGAACTTTGAACAACTAAAAAGAAGAAAATTAATAAACTCTCAACATTTTTTATCAATTATCTAAGAAGATAAAATTAGAACACATTTTTTTTACTTATTTTGATTTACAATGATTTGATTTTGAAATTGAATGCTTTCTCGAAGTTCCAGTAAATCTGCAATGAAAAATGGCTTAATATTTGATCCAAAAACATTCATTTACCTGGAATTTCATAACTTTGTTTGATAATCTGGGCATGATTAATCAAGTCCAATATAGCAAGCACAACTAATTTGATTTGTAATTAATGGATTCAAAGTTATCCTCGGTTAAATTAAAACTTAAAAACAATCGTCAGCCTCACACAGAGATCGTAACGATCCTCGTGACAAAAATAATAATTATCGGGTGACCTGCTTTGAAATACATTACTGAAAGCTGAAAAAAAAACATAAAAACAAAACACGAAAATCGTGGAGCGTTGTGGAAAATTATTGAATTGAGGTTTTTTCAAAATTTATTATAATTTCGTTTAAAAATTTATTGAATTGTAAAAATGCCTCCTGGAAAAAGGTCAATTAAGAGGCAGAAACATCTACCTCATCTAGAACTTGAAGATGACAACTTTGATTGGACTGCCGAACCGTTTTCATCCGAACAAAATGATCCAGAAATATCATCTGTAAGTCCGGTATGAACATTTTATTAATGAAATTATATATTATAAATTCAACATTATTCGCAGGAAGATGAAGAAGAAATCGAGAAGAAGAGAAAAGTTGTCAACAAAAAAGAAATTAAGAAAGAGCAACGTTTAGCAGAAAAGAAACTTAGAGAAAAAGAGGAAGAATTACTCAGACTGGATGAACATCCCCAAACATCTGATCAATTCGATAGACTTTTATTGGGGTCTCCGAACGATTCAAAATTATGGATTAAATATATGTCGTTTCATTTACAAGTAATCCACATTCGAAGACGTAATTAATTAATAATTGATCGTGTATTAAAAACATTTTATTCGTGTTAGAATACTGAATTTGAGAAAGTAAGATCAACTGCTAGAAAAGCTCTGCAAACTGTAGATAGCAGAAAGGAACAAGACATACTTAATATTTGGATTGCGATGTTGAATTTTGAGAATTTATATGGAACAAAAGTACGTATTTTTTCAAACTTAATTTATACTCGACGAATAAATTATTTATTCATATAGGTATGTTTTTTTCATTACTACTAATTTTTAGGAGAGTTTAGATAAATGTTTTCAAGAAGCTGTTCGAGTGAACGACGAATATCAAATATATTCCAAGATGTTGGATATTTACGTAGCTTCAAGTAAAGTCAAGGTATTTATATTTTATTGATTTGAATACGAGATTAAAATCTGCACGGTGTAAATAACACTTCACATTATATTACGAAACTCAGGAAGCTGAACAGCTGGCTCATAAAATCACGAAAAAATTCAAATACGATTTGGAATCTTGGTTGCACTGTTGCGATTGTTTATTTAAAATTAAAGAGAACGCCAAAGCTAGATTCACATTACAAAGAGGATTAACAAGTTTAACCAAAAAAGAACGTAAGTGTTCCTTTATTTATAAATTCATATAAGTATCTATTAATTTATTCACGTACTCGCGTGGTTTTATTAATTCATTTTCAGATGTATCATTCATTAGTCGATTTGCGTTATTGGAAAATAAGTATGGCTATCCGCAAGAAGCTCAGACTTTATTTGAACATATTTTAACCTCATATCCAGCTCGTGTTGATATCTGGAGTTGCTACGTTGATTCATTAGTTAAATCTAACTCCTTGGATATCGCCAGGTAAATTAAATTTTTCGTCCTTCGCCTTCGATACTCACTTTCATATTGTAGGATTATTTTGAATGTATTCAATTTTTTTTTCAGAAATGTTTTGGAAAGAGCGTGTTCTTTGAAGTTACCTCTAAAGAAGATGAAAACCTTATTCACAAAAAGAATTTCATTTGAAGAAAAATATGGAGATGAAAGTACAGTTCAATGTGTTAAAAAAGAAGCCCAGAGTTATATGTCTAATTATACGAAAGTTTTTTAGAATAATATTTTTTCCATTGTTTGCAGTTTGTTTTTTCATAAGCTATATCTAATTCGAAAAACTTTATGAAAAGTTTTTTGTTGATATTTACGAGGTTTTATGATAGAAAATTACCTACCCAAATTTTGAAAAAAAAGATAATTTATACAAAATAGATTATAAAATCATCTCCCTGAAACGTCAAGTGTAATCTATTGATTTACCAATTTTTCCACATTTCCATACTACAGATTTTAAAAAACATCGACGAACAAGTAAAAATAATAATATGTATTCTAAAATATTATTATAACATGATAGAAATACGACATAAACAAAAAATTGGTACATATCACATACATTGAAATTTTCAATTACCTTTTAATCGAATACATTTTTTTTTAAAAAAAAGAAGAAAATAAAAGGAAAATAATCACATACAAAACTCACTGCTAATACAACGTTCATTAAAATAGGAATAAAATTTACTCGAATTTACACATTTAAAAAAAATAAACACGAATCAACGCTTTCGCGAAGTTTCGATTTATTATTTTACACGAAAGAAAAAAATTCAACAAAAATATATTATTCAAAGTAGAAACACACTTCTCTTCTCAACTAACGTATAAAATACTTAAATAAAACGAAAAAAATACCTAATGATTAAATGGCACCATTAAAATAACGGTAAATTGACTCGCTTCTAGACATAATTTTATCAACCTGATTACGTCTTTTCTCTAACGTACCCTTCCGGCCATCATCACAGCAGTTTTCGTTTCGAGCAAAAGCAAAACGCAAATTTCTCAAGAAAATACGCGACATTCTTCAGAAACACCCCAACCTAATATTTCGCTCATTTCGAAAAATATACAATAAAGACTAGTAAATAGAGCAGAAGGCGTTAAGTAAAAATTTACATTAAAAAAGAACAAAAACAAACAATAGCGATATTCGTAATTCGTGACAAGTAAAAATTTAGGTAACAAGCCTTTAAATACCTTTATGGCACTTGTATACTTTCCCTATGGCAAGTAAAAATATCAACGAAAGATATTTTCAACCATCGTTGCCTATCGTGTAAATGATTGCAAAAGAATCCTCGAGGATTCGGAGTCAAATTTAGATCTATTACGCAAAATAATTTCAATGGCACGCGATCGATATACGGTGAAAATTAAGTATTTTTTTTAGACGTATCGTAGGGTAAGTAAAATATTTTAAAAGCCCCAGTGTTACTCATTGGTTACACTTTGGCTTAATCTCGTTTATATTTATGTACATGTAAGTATACGGTTTATGATGCGGTATAATTAGAATTTCTTTTTTTTTCCTTCAAAAAACAAGTTTCAGCCTTCGATTAAAGTTGTCAGCACTGCCATAACAGTTATACCGCTAGCTAACGAACACATTTGTTTTAACGATTCTTTAGGGTTCTTTTCGTCCAATAATTCAGGCAATACGGTAACCAATGCAATATGTAGGAATCCTCCGGCTGTGAATGGTAGAATCCAAGATGTACGCGCTTCTGTAAAAATCAAGTCGTTTTCGGATTAATAGATTATAGGTATTTCGAACTGATTCGTAACTAAAGGGAGAGTTTCACTAATCTTAAATTTGTACGTGCTTTTCCAAGTGTGAAATTGTTTTTCTCAAACACGTGTATTCTTAAATCCTTCTCTCGTACACTTAATAATCACTTTCTCAATACTGAGACACATTGAGGAAGATTCGCGTAACAAAGTTTTCTCACTAATCGCGACATCGATCAAATTTTTTGAAAAAATGAAATACTCGAAATCTTTTTTTTCATTTTCGAAAACTTTCAATTTCACATCATGCAACGCTCTCGAGACTCCGCTTCCGTCGCCCAACAGAACCGAACAATACCTCCATTTAGAATAACCTCATCCATGACGAAATTCGACCAAATGACATTGCTCGTAATTATACCGGCCGTTTCCGTGCCGCGTGCTCCTATGTCCTTTCATAAGTAACACATGTGTAATGAACTATATAAAGCGATAAATTCGGTAACATGACGAAAAATACCTCGAAACTATCAAACCGTTTATCACTTCGACTGCGTACGTAAATTTACCTTTTCGAGAACTTCTTTACTCGTGTTTTGTCGCGTCAATTATTACGCAATCGGTTGATAATTTTTTTACGATTTAAAACCATCACGCCTTTATTCTTTATTCACCACCTTGGTTCTAAAATCGCTAAAACGAAGCGTCTCAACTGTACTCACCAACAGCCGAGGCACTGGCGCTAAACGCCAAAGCTGTAACAGCTCCTAGAATGCCAGCAGAGGCGGTGTATATTTGAGCACACGCCGCATCCCAGCGAGAAAATCCGGCTCTTAATAAAATGGCAAAATCTCCGACTTCGTGGGGTATTTCGTGAACTGAAACAAAAAAAAATTGAAATAGGTTAATAGGTATATTTTCTAACACTGTAATTTTTAAAGGCTCTGGTGTGGTAAGGGGGTCAATCGGCCTCTGGTCGAAATTCCAAATTTTTTTCATGGCTTCCGATTTGTTATAGTAAAAGATGATTTTTGAGCTTTGGTGGAATCCTTGGGCTCCACCCCTGGG
>FIZU01029734.1:0-36947 GCA_900064475.1 Pseudococcus longispinus
CCAGCTTGACCTCAAGGCAAAAAGCTTGACTTATCAGATAGCTTGACCTGTTAGACACCCTGTTAAAACATCATGTTTTTCCATTTTCAGATGATTTTGTGGTAAAGCTACAAAATAGTGCTCTAAATTTTTCGATTTTGTCGAGTGATTTATGGAAATCCACGTTTTTTGACATTGCTAGTCCATTCTGATAAGCCGAAATGGGCCTCAAAGGCTGAGATGGACAAAATCATTACCCAAATGATTTTAAATTAAATTATGAAATCATTTTCAAAATTCTTCAAAAAATCATTTCATAAAAATTATTCAAAACTATGATTAAAATTATGATTTTTTTCACTACAAAAAATCACAATTCAGAAAAATCATCAACAAAAAAAATTTGAAATTTGAACCTTGTTTCGACCCTGTGCATATAATTGTAAACTTCAGAGCTTCAGACAATAGGTACCAATTTTCTTTCCATCTTGGCATTTTTAGCACATCTTATTGATTTAGATTAGATAATGATTTCAGTGATTCTTCTATGCAGAGAAAAATTATCAAAATTAAGATAATCATTCTTTGAACACAAGAAAAATCTTCGGATTTCCACAGAGTTTTTGAGCTTGGAAAATTTTAAAGATAATGGTGATTTTTGAACATTTTGTCACACAAACAATTTCGACTTTTTGAACTTTGAAAATTTTAGTTATCAGGGTAAATTTCCGACATTTTGTAAGGCAGACCTCTTGGACTTGAAAAATTTAAGAGACCAAGCTCATTTTCAGACATTTTGCCAGACTTTTTTGGATTTGGAATTTAAAAAAAAAAACATTATGGATTTAAAAACTTTTAAGAAAGTTCAAATCAGACATTTTGTCAGACAGTTTTTTATCTAACGCTGATTTTGAGACATTTTGTCAAACTTTGGAAAAAATTTCAGATTTCTACTGACTTTTTGTACTTGAAAATTTTCAAATATTACGACTTCATGTACTTGAAAAATTCAACGAGCAAAACCATATCCTATGTTTTATAGTTTCATAGGTAATATTGAAATGGCGAGGACTTTCTTTCCAACCTGTTCATCTCCCAAATCAATCCTTTACTCTCACACTCAGTCACTCAAGCCTATTCACTCCTCACCATCATCGCAATCCTTGAAACACTTATATCACGACCGACTAAACACAGCAACGATTAAGCGATCAAGCTGTGTATCTATTCAAATGATCGCGTAACGTTATAATGACACAGGTAGGTTTATTCACATTTCATCGGTTATTATTTCGCTTGTATAGAGAACCTCGTAGTCAGCTCGACTAGTACGCAAGCTGATTCACAACCGCTCTAATAAATTATCGCGAACCGTTTAATTGTTGAAATGCGAACATTGTAGAAAAACCAATTAAGCGAATAAAAGTTAGCCAACGTAATTATAAAACGTAGGTATTTCACAATACGCACACCACACATCCACCTCTATCTATCGTCCTTTCGGTACACAGCCACATCGACGCAGCATCCTAAGAAAGAAAAAATTCAAAAGCTACCGAACATCGTATTTTCAACACTGGCTCGAAATGAATGACTGATGAACTCGTTACCTACGTGTATAGCTCGGTCCAGCCAAGAAAAAAAATCGTACAATAACGAAACTTTACACCTTTGATTAATTATTTCGGTTTTCCTTTCAATCCGAGCAACTGGCCCGAACAAAGATATCTTTGGTTGTCGAAAGAGCCGACTCAGCTCGTGAGCCCATTCGAGGAAGAATTTTACCCCAAATTCGATACACATAGGTAACGATCCTCCGATGATGTGGCCAGATCGAACGACGAAGATTCGTAATTATCACCGGCTACCGGGGTAAGAGAGGTTTTTTTTTTCAAATGTATTTATATTCGATCGTCTATAATGATTCATACGCGTAAGTCTACTTACAGATATTTATGATAACGTAGGTATTTGTGTCAGACACAACACGGCGTGGGTGTGTTTGTGTCTAGATACGTTAGTGTTTACGTAGTATGTTTCTGGCACAATATTGTAAGTTGTATCGCCCGAGGTACCGACTTAACAAATAATATTCACAATCGTTAATACACAGCGTATGATTTGCTCCAATGACCGCTATTATGACACTGAATTGATTTTTTCCCGCAATTATCCGGTTACGATGATGAAATTTTTTCAAATGTATAATTTCGAAGAATAAAAAATTAGCCTTTTAAAATACCTATACGAGCTGGGTATTTAAAACACGCATGTATGCGAATCTCATTGCATAATCGATTCGAATTTTGGAGACTTGAACGCGGGGGAGTGAACGAGATGATTTTTATCTGAAGAATTAATCAATAACGAGAAACCTCGCTCTTCCAATAAGCCCTGGGGGAATAGACGATAAAGAAAAATTCGTATCTACGGCTTCGAAACACGAAGAGAAAACTAGTAAACGAAAAACCCATCTGGACAACCCACCAGTGCCAATAAATTCATCTAAAATGATTATTAAATTATCACAAAGCTCGTACATCTCGTAGTTTGTCAAACAGAACATCGAATTTAAATGGACCATTCCAACAACCTCTTTCTCTTCCCAACAAACGTCGAAAAATTTACAATCAATTAGCTCTGGGGCAATATTTTAGCACTAAAAACTACATTCGTATTATAAAAATGAAGAATTAATACTATTTGGAAATTTTATATGCGGGTACAACGTGTTTCCACGAATCGACATAATGCATTATAAAACCAGGTGTTCGGAAAATCACCTTTATCGTACGCCAAATAGCCGAATTTCCATCGCAGCAACAAAAACAACGCGCACGTATTTGTAAACACAATAATCGCCCTTATTTGGTAACATTAATCCGGCGAGATTTTCGACAACACTGTAGCTCTCCGGCTACATAATAAATGTGAAACGGCATTAAAAATAGATATAAAACATGGATTGTATTACCTTGCTGAAAGTAGTTGGCTTTTCTGACGTATACGCAAACCAAAGCCATTAATTGTAGCTGTGATAAACGCTGCCTCGTCGATGGAGGTAATGGTAGTAAATCTCGAAGATTTGCTATTTCGGCATTTATCAAATCTCTTCGTAATTTACTGGCGCCTTTCGTTGATTTGCTGGCGTCAAATCTGAAACAAACGGAACGAGTAAAATCATTCGTATTGCCATTCCAACTGGTTTTATCTATTTTACTTATCTATTTTACCTAGGTATATGTAAAACGCGTATATGTATTAGACGCGTATGAAACATTTAAAGGGTTTTTACTCCTCTCGCCTGTCCCTTCTCTCTTTTTAATGTACTTCGTATCGAATAATATTCTTCTTCTTAGTAATTGTAATTATACCTACTCATCGATCATACACGCAATACGAGGTGTTCGACCAATCGATGAATGACGGTCGCCTAAATTATACTCGCATTTGTTTCCAAATATTTTAATATGTATTATTGCAACCAGAAGATTTTTTTACAAGAATTATAATATCATCGCAGTCGTAATACCAAACATCGTTACTATACGTATTCGTGTGATTTAGATAATATTTTGACACCTCGCTAATTGGTCTACCATAATTTTAATGACACTACAAAAACAGACACGACTAACCAAAATTATTGCCATTTATTAACCCGAACCAATTCATCATATTATTCGTACGCTGATAAATGGCTTCCTCTCAGTCTCGATATTATATTTTTTTCATTGATTATTTTTTTACTCGAACACGAGTTCATCGAATTTAATGCGAGATAATTAAAAATTGACAACGGATTTGAAATCAGCATCTTCGAAAACCATGAAAACGATATACATGACGAGTTTTTATCATTTTTCACTATTCAACCCCCCTACCCCCTTCCACAACTTGTAATGGTTTTCACTGAAAGCAATTTAGTGATCGAAAACCTTGCTCACTTCGCGTTCAAATTTCGAAAAATGTGCAATATTATTCGTATCAGAAATTCCAAATGGCGAAGTGATAATCTTAGAAGGAAGAGGGGAGGGGAGGGGGTTAAATTAGCTTTTTATTCTACTTCTGTAATATTTCATTGTTTCGCTGAAAGTGGAATTTATGAAGCTTGAATAGAGGAAATATTCGAAAATGATTCAAGCCAAAATTTATGGGGCAGAGCTCTAGAGCAGTTTCCCAAAATTTTTTAATTTCCTGGAAAGCAGCTATTGTTTGTATCTTGATTTTTCTGACTCGCCTGATTGCAGCTTGAGCTACTGTCGGTATATTGATTGTTTAGCCCAAAAAAAACCAACAGAAGGGGAAGGGGATTGCTTCAGGGTAGAATCACCCCCTCCCACCAGTTGAAAAAAGGAGTTTTAATGAAAAATTTATTTTAAATCAAAAGCATAAAATCATTTTCAAAATTATTCTTATAAAAATCATAAAAATCACTTTACCAACAAAAAATGATTCAAAATTATGAATTTTCTTGACGGTAGTGCACACGATTGTGAAGTTCAGAGTTTCAGACAATCCAAGCTTTCTTCATTTTGCCATTTTTAGCTCACCTTAGTGATTTAGATCATGATTTTAATGAGTTTTCTAAGCAAAGAAAAATCATTAAAATTAAAATTAAAATTAAAATTACTTAGTTGTTTAACACAATATTAGGTAGGACCTTCTACAAAAACACGATTTAATTTTGATGATTTTCTTCCTATAAAAATTGAAAATCATCCCTACGAAAATAATTTCAAAAATCATTCGCCTCTATGATTTAAATGTTTTTTTTTTTTTTTGGTGAATTGTCTCTGATTTTGGGTTGGAAAAATTGTGTGTGAGGTCAAAAACCTGAAGAACTTTTATCCAATCAAAATTTTTGAATTTCACTCCCCTCCCCCCAATCATCTCGGTCAAGCCAACTTCATTTTGTCTCTGAATGTGCGAGTGAAAACCAATCAAAAATATCTGATCAATTGATCATGAATAACTTATAAAATCACATTACAAGACAAAACCCAAAAACCGAGCATGTGCATTGGATTTTCGAAAATGTGGTTGATTTTATCCTGGAGGGGAGGGGATAGTTCTGAATTCAACTCGATGATAAAAAATGATCATGAATGTCGATTACTAGGTTTTCAAGAACGCTGGATTTCAAATATTAAATTTTTCAAAATTTTTCGCACAAAATGTTGATACGAGCAGATTTACGTCAATTAAATGTAGGTAATGATAACGAGCATCGAGTTTTGAAAGGTCGATCATCACAAAAAAATCAATCTTGATCAAAAATGGAAAAAAAGAATCGATCGTCGAAAAATCGATCATTCGATCATCATTTCTTACAACGAATAGTGAATACATTAAATTATCTAAGTACATTTGAAAAAATGGTGAATGTTTTCATCAAAGTGAGGAAGCTGGAAAAACGAAAAAATTAAATAAAAAGCAGCTTAGGAGAAAAAGCAATCTAGATAATCGGTAAGTTCGAAGTTGGTTTTCATCGTCAGAACTACAAGAATTAAAATTTGAAACATGAAAAGAAACAGAAACACGAAATGATTTTTTTTTCAACGAAAAAAACGTTTTTTCTGTTTTCAGCTTCCACGAGTGTTTTATTTCGATTTTCATTTCTTTTCGATGATCGATCTTGACGAAAATAATTGATTAATCGCTTGTGATCGAAATTGCTGCGATAGGAAAAATATCGATTTTTTTTGTTCCGATCTGTCGATCGAATAGAAAATCGATCACAATGATCGTCATCACATGTTAAAGTGTTTTTGAGTGAATTTAAAAATTTTTCATTTAATAATGAGACTGAAGGAAAAAAGCTTACAGAAATTTGCTGAAATCCACTCAACATTATTTTCAATTTATACGAAAAGAATGGGTTTCTTTTGAATAACCTGTCTATACATATACAAGGTGTTCTATCTCCAACTGGAAAGAAGTGAGCTGGTGATGGTACTCGCTGAGACAAGGTGTCTAACTGGATTTTTTTTTGGAAATCCATGACTTTTTCTATGACCTTTTTTACAAATCAATTTTTTTTCTAGAAGATTTTTGTGACTTCACACAAAAAAAACACCAAAAAAATGCAAGTTAATTTATATCCCAATCTGAATTTTGCCCAATAACAGGGTGTCTAACAAATCTTTTGAGCCAAATTCATGACTTTTCCATGACTTTTTTCATAACCTTTTTTAAATGCAGTTTTCTAGCTTTAAACACAAAAATGGCACCCCCCGTTCTATTAAAAATAATTTTTTTTACTGTGTAAAAAATTGAAATAATGGAAAAAATTTCATTATTTAAAAGAATTTTTTTATAAATTTCGTTTTTTTGGAAGTCAGTTTTAAGCTGAAATCATAACTTTTCATGACTTCATGACCTGTTAGACACCCTGAGTAAGAAGTCAAAAATCTGTGACTTTTCTATGACCTAGTATTTTTGACATGGATATGTTTTGAAGCTGAGAGTCAATCTGAAAGTTTTGTCCATTTTGCACCAAGCTTTTTTTTTAATTTTTCAATATTTTGAAAAAATTTTGAAAACTTACACATTTTGTTACATAAAATATAACTTTTGGACTTGGGAAAATTTTAGAGCTTACGCTGATTTTTAACCTGACTTTTTGGACTTGGAAAATTTTATTAGAAATTACGTCGACGTCAACTCTCCGACATTTTTGCATAATCCATGACTTATTCATGACTTCATTGACCTGTTAGAAACCCTGTGAGAGCAACAAAAATTAGCATACAGTCTACTCTCAAAATTGAAGGGATTACGATACTTCAAAGATTAAAAATTGTAATTTTTCGTTCCATTATTTTGAAAAAATTTGTACTCATTCCAGATAAAAATCGTTGACAAGCTGTAAAGTTCAGAGAGCCAAAAAAATTGCTGCTTTGTTAATATGGTCTAACACAAAAATGAAAGGAGTCACAAAAATAATTAAATTTCAAATTGACAAAAAATTATTCCAAAAATTGTTAAATTTGAATTTTCTCAATTTCATGGCTCCTTCAATTTTTAGATCATTGTACTTCTAAACTGTACAACTTTTTCATCGGATACTTAGATCAAAAAAAAAAAATGAACGAAAAAATTTCGAATTCCAATCTACAAATTCTCATAGTCCCCTCCAAACGAAAATTTTTGCTGCTCATGCCCTCGGTGACGATGGGACACCCTGTATTCAACACTCACGTGCAACTTATCAACTTGATTCTACAGTGATCTTCGATCTCCACTAATCCCATCCCATTACCTTCCAACTTGAATATCAAATACAGATAAATACAGCCATATATATTTGAAATCCACACAAGTACACTTTTTCGCACCGAGCCCAAGAGTATTTCCCTAATTAATGTACCAGACGATGATTTTTCTAGATAAAAAAAAAAAGCAGACCTTAAAAAATAGCGTATATTGTATCAATCGTGACAAGCACAACACCTTGAGGCCGTAATATTCATACTTTCTTTTTCCATCTTTTGAAATAGATTTAAACCAGTTTTAAATACCGATTTAATAATTGGTTTAATAACTTAATAACAGGATATTTTTAATGAATTATCGTACTTTACGTTTAATTTGTAATTATTATAGTTTCGTGCTGTTTTCGCGTATATAAGCCGCAACGCGAACGGAGATATTAGAGATGATTTCTGGCGGCTGGGTAATTAGGACGTTATTTATTGAAAAGGGGAAAAGGAAGAGCATATAGATAAAGAGAGAAAAAAAAATGAAAAATTCATAAATAAAAAATTGACAGCTTATGTGGAAATTTCTCGCGTACTATAAAGTGTAGTTGGTCAAAGAGAACGTGCCAACGCTGCCACAATTTATCTAATAAATTGACGATGAGCTAGGTATATATATATGTACATAGACATACGAGTACGTAAACACACAATGATATATATTTGAGCCGAAGTGCATGCATGAATCTTCCCTTCTTCCTAATTGCCTGAATGTTGATCAAACGTACGGGGCTAGATGATTGGTGCGAGCATCGTGTGAAACGCTATACAAAGTGGTCTTTGATTTATATAAAAATTATAGCAACGACAGTGCGATCGTGTGTAAAAATATTTCTTCGCGAGATCCAGTGCCTCTTCTAATTGAGAGTAGAGTAAAGTAGGTATAAAGTATACAATCGTAAAAAAAAAAATCACCGAGAGAAATCGATTTTTCTCGTCGAACCGGAACGGGAACAGGGGGCTGGAGAAAAAAAAGAACCCAGATGGTCATCCGTTAAGGGTATCTTCTTTACAACTTTAATAAGCTAATTTGTTAAAATATTCTAAGGCTCTCGGTAAAATAGAGACATAAAGCGTGTGATAATAAAACCCGTATAAATTAGTATCATTACAGCATTCAAATACGCGAACGTTGCTTTGCAAAAAAAAAAAGAGTAAAATATACTTTACAACGCTTCTTAGACTTGCGAGTCGATGTCGTTCGCAGTTTGACGTAAAGATAATTTTATAGCGTGGTATTATTACGTTTACTTTAATACTTTTCCAGTCACTAATGACCGATAGCGTATAATTTACAAGTTACACATACATTTGAAAAAAAAAATAGCGCCTGGTGAACCTCCCTTCGCATCTTTATATCCTTCTTTTTTTTAGTGTATGCTTATTTACAGCTACGGCCATTTTCAATGTATTGTTTGTACGTAATTTTAATAATAAATCAGTTGCTGCATGGTATATTTTTAATGGTTTGCTAAGAGCGATACCTACGATTACGAAAGGTGTAAAAAAAAGTTGGTTTCGACCCTCCATTTGTTTCCCATCTGTCGTGAAAATACCCTCGATGGTGTGTAATGAACGAAAACATCAATTTAAAATGAGGAAAAAAACTTGGCTTTAAGCTCGAGTTGCTGAAGTGAAGGTGTCACGTACGTAAATAAAAAACCCCGCGCATCAAATGACCTATAAAAAAAAGTAACTCATACATTATAGTTCATGCTTTTTTATCACTTTTATTAGTGGTGCAATAATATAATCGCACCTGTAATTATTTGTAATTACTCGAAGGTGGAAATTTTTCAAGGTTTCTATCAGGATCTTTTTTTTTTTTTGGTTACCGGATGATTCATCTACAAATTGGGGTAATTTTACGAGCGATTGCGATGAATTAACTTGGTTCAAAGAAAAATGAGTATGTTACTGTTTCTAAATTTTATTTGAGGAATTTTGTGCGAAATTGTCCTGCACAATGTTGAGTTGAATTCAGTGCCCTTGAAAACCTAGTATTCGATATATATTTGACTAATTTTCGTTGCCAAATGGGTAACATCCTCCCTTCCCCTGGATCTTACACAATGCAAATGGCTCAATCAAAGAACTGAAGGGTCAGGTCGAAATTTATCACATTTCCCCCAACCCACCATCAAAGATGTACCAAAGTCGAGAAATTTGAAAATTCCAGACTGTTTTTTTAATGATCGAACTCGACGGCTTAAAAAAATTGTTGAGCGAATGTTTTCAATTTTTGAGAAATTTCAACTCCAAAAGTAATCACCAAGTAGCAATGGCGTGCATCAAGAGGCATGAGATGGTCAAATGCCCACAAGTCAAACAACATCGTGTGAAATTTTGCAACTCAAAAAAAAAATTGGAAAAAATTAGCGATTGAAATAATTTTTAGAAGCGAAATGTAATGCTCGTCACTGTATTACAATAAAAAAATTAAAAAACATGAAAATCGTTGAAAATTTCGTTCAACCTTGCTAAAATTCTCATAAATTTTGCTGTATGGAAATTTTATAAACCTAGTCAAAAATCTCGAAAATGTCAAAACTATCAAATTGTAAAAACAATTTTAGAAAAGAATTAAAATCGTCGAAAAGTCATCAAAATGGCGAGAACTGCAATAATGGTCAATAAACATTTTATAAAAACGGTCAAAAAATCATTAACTTATCTTAAATGTCGTTAAAGTTGATGAAATTTTATAAAATTTATTAATATACCTAATGTTGAAAATTGTCAAAAATTCATATAAATTGTTGAAAATTTCGAAAAAGTTGTTGGAATTTTCATAAAAATTGTTAAAAATACTGGAAAGTGTCTCAACTACCATAAAAAATTTCAAAAGCATAAAATTTTTCACAATTCTGTAAAAAAAAAATCGTAAAAATGTTGAAAAATTATGAAAAATGTTGAAAAAGCTGTCAAAATTGTCAAAGTTATGGAAAGAATTGCAGAAATTACTAATTGTATGAATGTTTTAACGATGTTTATGAAAATTCCAACAATTTTTTACGAGATTTTTTACAATCGCTACGAACTTTTGACCATTTTTATTATACATTTTAAATTATTTTTGTTGAGAAATCGCGTTTTCTACAAGACAAGTAATTATCTGACCATTTTTGAAATATTTATATCAATTTTTTACAATCAATCTGAAAGGCGTTTTTGACGATTTTTATTATTTTCGGACCTTATTTGCGATATGTTTACCGATTTCCATGAAAATATGGCTGGGAAATGAATTTCCCAATTTCCAATGAAAATAATGACCAAAACAATCAAAATAGTGACAAATAATGACAGGTATTGGCCAAAAAAATGACAAATGAACAGTTTACATGGTGTCTACAGGATTTTTTTTCCAAAATCACTACTTTTTCTCTACCTTTTTTCTATAATCCCCAAAATTTTCCACCCCCCCCCTACCCGCGAAAAATGCTCAAAAATTAAGTACTCCGGAAAAAATTAATTTCTTCCTAAAAAGGTGATCCCCCTCCCCACCAAAAAAAATTTACGAAAAATTAGCTATTTCGTTTATAGACTAAAATTTCATTTTAGATTTTCAAATTTCCATTTTTTCACTACTTTTACGCCAAAATCACTACTTTTTCACTACTTTCACTACCTGCAAACAACCTAGTTTAGGAGGGAAAAAAGCACAATTTTTAATCGAATTTTTGAAAAAATTTATGAAAGAATTGGCGTTCAATTTTCAAATGATACACGAGGTGATAGGTAGCAATTTTCATCATAATTAGATCGCATATGAGAAAATTATTCGAATTTCAAAAATAATCATATCACTGGATCTGGAAAGTTAATTCTATCCTCGTTCGAAAAACTTGCTACAGAAAATTTTCAAAATTGAACTCTTCTCGAGTTTCGTTACAAAAAAAAAAATTAAATCAAAATGTTATTAAGAAAACACCAAACCATTAACGAGAGAGTGACTTTTGTAGGTCACAAAAATCGGTAAAAATATCGTATAAGTGGTCAAAAAAATCATGAACAACATCAATGAAATCGTCGAAAATTACATCAAAATTGTTGAGAATTTTCACAGAAACAATTTAAAATCTGTAATAAGAGTCAAAAAATCATGAAAACACAAAAAATTCTTTCAAAATAGGTACTTCATTATTCATTAAAATGACCAAAAAAAAAATCAAGTAGGTACATTGAAAATCTTGTAAAATTTGTGAAAATAGTAACTCCCAAAATACGTTGAAAAATGTGGTAAAATATACTTGAAACACCACAAAAAACAATGCAATATTCAAAAGTTTTCATAGAAATCAATATAATTGACGAAAAAAATGGTAAAAAAATTATGAAAATTTTTGTGAAAATTTTGACAATTACCAAAAGCACCATTTTCGACGATTTTCATGATTTTTTTATCATTTTTTTCATATTTCAAACAATTTTGGTAAAAATTTCAACATTTTTTACCAAATTTTCAACAGATTTCGTGATTTTTTGACCATTTTAACATTTCTATGATGTTTTTACGGATTTTTATGACAATTTCGATAACTTCTAAGAAATTTTTGATGATTTTTTGGACTATTTTAAAAGATTTTCTTGGACATTTTTGCAATATCAATATTTTCAACGATTTTCATCATTTCTTCATAATTTTTTCGAAATGATTTTTGCAAAAAATTTGAACCATTCAATGTATTTTTTTCAAATCAAAAATTTTAATGAAAAATCCAAAAGGTCGAAATGATAATAATGACAATTTTCTAGCTCTGTTGAAATTATAACAATTTTTATGATATTTGCGACAAAATTCATCATTTCTTAACATTATTTGACCATGTTAAACATATTTTAATTGATTTTTGAGTCGACAAAATTACGATTTCAGTCGGAAAATTGTCTTACTCAATCACATTTTTTTTTACTTCTTGGAAGATGAATTTTCAGACTGAAATTATCTAGGTAGATGAATTATTACAGTTTCCTCGTTCAAATGATAATAATAATTTTGACTCGTATAGCTCATTTTTCCACTCAAAAATATCAATAATTTTTCCGACTGAAACCAAAATTTTTCCACTCGAACTAAGAATTTCCGACTAGAATCGAAAATGTCCAAATATTAGGGTTAAAATGCCCCTTTCAGCTTAGCCCTGCTTCACGTACTCGATTAGTTGAAAAGTTAGATCGAAACTTGATACTTTTACCCACGAGATTTTGTACTCAGTCACATCCCTGATCATAAACCAATCACCAATCTCACTGATATGCCACAAGCTGACAAACCCACCTTATACATCAAACCCATATCATTCCCTTCGAACGTACATCACACATACCGGTACATTCAAGACACAGGAGGCAATCTTCAATGCCTATTCGTAACATGCTACGAATAGGTATTTAGCATAGAAATCAAATTAAGCGAAGCAAATTAAGACATGAGGTAATTATGGAAGTAATATGAAGTCAGAGCAAGCTCGGAGTCGAGAAAGGTCAATCGTACGTGAGATCAGAGATGTAGTCTGACATTAGCTTGAGGTGCGAGCCATCCATGGCCAGCCAAGCCAAGAGAGATACCCACATAGAAGTTAGACGTATCGTATACTCGTACAGTACGAGTACCTCACCCGTGTGTACTCGTAGTCGTAGCTTTACATCGACATGTAGATCATTACTTTTCAAACGAATAGCTTCAGATTTTACGACAGCGAAGAGCGTTTGAAATTACCAACAATTAAATAGTAATACGACCGATTCGTAGATCTAAGCCGAGTTTCACTTCGCGCCGTATAAATACGTAGATAACTCGACGCCTTGTTTTACTCTGCGTCTTTCTCTGAGTCAGTCTATTTTTTTTTTCATCCGAGAAGAGTGCGTTCTTGCGGACGCTTATGCACTCGTACGCGTGATTAAGATAGTAGCATGTACCTTACGTGTACAAAAAACACAACTCTGCGATATATAAAAATATTGTAGCATATTTGCGAGGTACCAAGTACCAACATAGATATACGATGGAAAGATGTACGATCGGCGCAGCAGCGTGTCTGACTATCAACGCATGTAGAGCAACTAGTACCCAGCTCGCAAGTGTTGGTCGAGCATTTTACTCTTGAATATATCGTGGGAAATACGTTGTGTATACATTTTGTAGGTACACGTTCGAACAACATGTAAGACTGGCTGCGTCACGAAATAAAGTAATATTTTGTCTTTTGACGCGCATCTCGCAGAGCGAAATTGAATAAACAATATATTACGATTAAATCGAAAGAAAAAACCAAAGATGTACAAGAACACATCCACATCGCTTATTTAAATTGCGAATTTATCGAAAAACGTCTGATAGCTGCACCGCTGCAAAAGGCTGCTCTACATGAGCACAGTGCATCTCTTCAAATGTCAATCGTCATTACGATAATTGTGAAATGTAAACGACATTTTAAGAGTTTATTCGAACCGCTTGCTCGTTCTCGGATTACGCGATGAGATTGACATTCGAGCATATTTATCCGAGCTCTCAGATCCAGCCAAGGTTTTTACGATTCGTTGACAAATACACAACAAACTGTTGGACGTTGGGCTTTCTTCGCCTATCTCATTAATACTCATCAATGGCTACTGCCCAACTTATGTAACGTTTTATCGATATTTATTGACTTTCACGCCGTTATCAACGGTTCGAATCGACTGTTTATAATTAGACTATCCTATCGCTGCAGAATTTGTGCAATTCTGTATACCTAGTCGTACTATCCGCGCACCGAGCATAACCGATCGGCAATATTCAGCTAATACTTTTCCACATCGCCGTTCCGCGCAACCGCGCTGTCAATTAAACGTAATTTATTCCCAGTCCAAATGCTCCACGCGCGCTTTCAAGCTCGAAGTCGAACGCAGGCGCAGGCGAGCGGGCAAATAGGAGATTTTTTTGACCTACTATGTGCCAACGGAGCGAGGGGGTTTTGATTCGAAGCTCAGATTTTTCTTCTTCGGATGTTGCGATTACTGTACGGAGATCGAGTATTGAGAAATATTTTATCTTTGGATGGTGAAACGTCGAATCGTCCCAATGGATGGATCACGACCTCGAAATGCTTTAATCGAATCACGTATTTATTGGAAAATTTGGCATCGTTTTCAAATTGATCCTTGGGTAGTCTTTCAAAAACTGTATTAGATTTTTAAGAAGCGAAACGTTCATCCTTCGTTCGAACCATTGTGATTTTTGAAAAAGTTGATTTGAAATACTTGGCAACTGGCAAAAAAATATTTTCTCTTTGTATTTCAATGAGAATTTATGACAAATAGTAGGATATGCTTATTGCTCATTGAATTTTTCAAGTCCATAAAATCTTGATATTTGAAATTTTCTTGAACTTTTTCAAGTCCAAAAAGTCATTTGAATTCTGAAAAATTTTCCAAGTCCAAAAAAGTCAAACAAAATATCTAAGAATTATTGTAACGGATTTTCGTCATTGAATTAAGAAATGTAATTTTTTTCAAAATTTTTCGAAATCCAATTCCAAGCACAAAAAGTTTCTGAAAATTTCTCCAAATTCGAAATAGTCCAAAAAAGGGTCTAGAAGTCAGCCTTAAATAAAAAGCTGTCGAACAAAATGTTTGATTTGAACTTTCTTGAAATTTTTCAAATCCATGAAGTTGAAATTTTCAAGGCCAAAAAGTTCTTAAAAATTTTCCAAACCCAAAAGGCCTGACAAAATGTCTGAAAGTCAGCGTAATATCAAAGTCAATAGAAATCTGAAAAATTTTCAAATTCTAAAAAAGTCTAACAAAATGTTTAATGGTCAATTTTCTAAATTCAAAAAATCAAAATTGTTTGCCTGACAATAGGTATGTCTAAAAGTCAGCATTATCTCTGAAATTTTCCAGGTTCAAAAAGTCAGTGGAAATCTGAAAATTTTTGCAAAACCAAAAGAACTGACAAAATGTCTAATAATCATCGTCAAAGAATTTCGTGACGAAATTTTTATGGTCATAAAAGCTGGACAAATTTTTTAAATGGACTCCCCCCTCCCAAATGATGAAACATATTCATATAAAAACTTACAAAATTTGCTAAAATATCGTCATAAATTTTAAAATGTCCTGAAAATTGTTCAAAATTTTGTAAAAATCATTGAAATATCACGAAAATTGACTGAAATAAAATGAAAAATAAAGGAAACTTAAATTGTTCAAAATGGTGGAAAATTTCACAAATCATGTTCAACTATTTTCCCACAGAAAATGTTCAAAATATCACTCAAGTTGTTAAAATGTCACGAAATTTTTTCAAATTTCTATAAAAATCATTGACATAGCGCGAAAGTTTGTGAAATACGTTTAAAAGTCATGAAAAATTGAACAAAATATTATGAAATTTGTTGAATTTGAACGAAATTTCGAACGAGTTGATGAAAATTTAGACTAATTGTCCAATATTTTCAACTGAGATGCGAGTCTCCAGAAATTTTGATGATTTTAATGACATTTCAGACAATTTACAGGATTTTTAAAACAATTTTTGTAATATTTTAACCATTTGAGCAAGATAGCTACATTATAAATAATTTTCTCGATATCTTCAACAACTTTACGATTTTTTATTCACTTTTACAATATTTTGAATAATTTTCATGACTTTTCACACAATTTTCTTGATTTTTCCAACACTTTTACTTACTTACAACATTGGAATTGATTTATCAACAATTTTTCAATACTTTTTTGACGATTTTGTACATGTTTTACAACTTTTCAATACATTTTTCAACATTTTAAGCCAATTTCATGATAATTTCAACAATTTTCATCAGTTTTTCTAGATTTTCATGACAGTTTGGATTGCATTTAAAAGTATTCCGAATGATTTTCGTCAATTTTTACACAATTTTTCCAGCATTTGGGACAATTTTCACAATTTTTCAACTACTTTCACAACTTTTCAAATAATTTTATAGTATTTCAACCAGTTCTCTACGTATTTTAAATACTTTTACATCACGATCAGCGATTTTTATGGAATTGTCAATCAATCTCACAACAACTTACAAATTTCAGCAATTGAACAACTTTTTCATAATGTATGGACATTGGACATCATTTTTTTGCTATTTTAGATAATTTTAATAACTCATTAATCATTTTCACAATTCTTTTAATGACTTCAGTAAGGCCAAAATTTCAAAAGCGCAGCATTGCAGTTTTCATGCTTTTAGAAGGAGCGTAGAGTGATGAAAAAGCTCATATAGCAGATTTGCAAAAGCTCGACTCGGTCTTTTCCCACCATCCGAGAGCTTTTTTAGCACACCAGAGCTCAAAAAAGTCGTGCAACTTTGAAGATTTTAAGCTTTCAAGGGAGGCGGGGGAGGGGATGCATAGTGATGGAAAAGCTGTCATGGAGCTTTCGCAGGCCTGATACAGTGTAAATTCAGTGTGTCTACGTGTTTCAAGTACTCTGACACGGTTTCGGCACGCTGAACTTCCACTGTATCAAGCCAGCAAGTTGCGAAAGCTCCATACCATTACCAGCTATCCCATCACTCCACACCCCCTCTAAAAGCTTGGAACCTCTAAAGTAGAGAATCTTTTTGAAATAACAAAGTCTTTTTCCTTTGAAAAGTACATTTTCACAAATACATACTACACCTTTCCCAACTTTTGCCAGATTTTGTACATTTATTCACGATTTTCCACCCTTTGACCAGTCTATCACCCCCTTAGCGGCACTTGGAGTTTGGCAGACTATTTTATTTCGAGTCACCATAAAAAGTTATGCGAGGAAAGGCCATTTTCAATGATCAACCTTTTTTCAAGTCAATTATAACGCGGATATATCTGATTTTTTGCGATTTTCACCTCTTTGACCCAGTCTGGTACTACTTTGACAACACCAAGAGCTTGGCAGACTGTAATATTCAAATTCAACGTGAAAATCTTGTAATTAGATGCCGATTTTACCTTTCACTGTTTTCTTTTCAAAGTTTACAAAAATGTATGAACTTTGAACTTTTAGTGTACTTGAAAGCAGCAACGGCGGATCAACAGACTGGCGTTTTCGAGAAAGGGCCAAAGAGGCTATGTATGCTAACTTTTGGAACCGGTCCCAGATTTCAACCATCTCAGTCATTTTTTGCCAGGTTTGGCTCCAAGATTTTCTATACTTCACCAATTCTAAAAAAATCGCTTTCCAAAAACGTATCCATAATTTTGAAGGTAAATTCAATTTTTCGACAATTTCAGATGGAAAATTCCTCATTTATCGTATTCAGTCAGATCTCTGTCAGCACAAGTTCTTGAATAAGGATTTTTGCATCCCTCAGAGATAATTATTCAAGGTCCTTGCAAATGCAAAAAACCACAATACACATACCCACCACAATAAAAGATCCACGTACAAACACACAACATACAAAATAACATGCAAAAATCGCAATATTTATAAAAAAATACTCCATCGCACACCACAATGTCACAAACGTCAAAACACTTCACCTAATCAATTATTCTACCCAAGACCCCTCATCAAGCGAAGAAAAAAACTCGGTGGAAACAGAATACATCGATCGATCATTCGCCCAAACCAGATTCCATCAACATCGTCACAGAGGGTGGCAAATTCCTCGCCGTTACCTTCGCCTTGTCGAGCATTTCGCATTCGCACGGATCATACAAAGTTGAACCCGTTACCAGCACTAGAAAAACTCCATCACTCTCACAAGTATCTCCTTAAGTACTCGTACGTATATCCGTAGGTACAAATCATTTTCGCGAAATACCCAAATCCAGCAAATATTTACTTTACCATCACGTCATAAATGTCGGCATATGAACAACAATGGCTCCAGCACACTCGAGTACACTCTCCCGGTCGCTTTTACTTTCAAGCCTCGCGTTAATTTATCAACTAGTTATTTTGGTTTCGTAAAGAAATCTTTGCAGAATCCTATCCCCCCGAGTCCGAGTCCAGGGACCTGCGAGAGATCTACGGTACGTGAAAAGTAGATTTCGTAAATGGTTACAAAACGCAATCTTACGTACTCTTTAGTTCCGAGCATCGCTGCGTCCACCCCCGCCACCATCGTCGCAATCGGCGCGATATAATAAATTTTACAAATCCCGCCCTCGACGATACTGTTTAAATTACTCGCGGAGAAAGTTATACAGCGGCTAAGCTAAGCGCAGAGCGTTAGAAATGAATATATTATAACGCAGTCTCTCGACTTTTATAAACGTTTGCAAGATGAAGAGCAAACCAGTTGGTAAATTTAACCAAGTCCCACTTCTGCAAAGAATTATTGTACTCTAGTTTCGCAACGACGTCCACGTACCTATATGCCACCGTACCTGAAAAAAAAACTCAAGATACGCGGATAAATCACCCAAGTGACAACCCAGCGCGGATGCGGTTCTTCCAAAGGTGAAATATTCAATTAGCGTAACTAAACAAACATATTCGGCGATATAATTAGCGAAAAAAAAAAACGTGTTACAATTTGATAATTATAATTAAATCGAAGCCGCGTTAAAAAAGATACTTCGCCGAAGGGATGGCTCGTTCCACTCTACCCATCGTCGCTCTCCGGCTCGGCTCGTAACAATAGTAAAAATAATACAGTGATGTCAGAACACCTGGTTCAGGTATCTTTGCCTCCGAGCCACCATAGTATCTCTATCTACATTAATTACGTAATTCTCGGAGACTATTTTTTACTTTTAATCCCAGCACAGCGCAGCGCTTCCACAGTGTTTATTTCCTTGTGTTTTACCGTGTGCTGCGGTGATTCGGAACCTTGAATATGAAACACATTCATCTTACTTATCATGCATAATCTTATATATAAATGTAGTATATTCTCATTCTATTTCTCAATTATCCGCGTATCTGCGTACGTACGTCTATGAATCTTTTTTCCTCCGCTTTTAATATACTATGTACTCAGTACGCGTTTCTACGTTTTTAATATTCTCCTCAACGTTGTTTATTTATTTTTTTACCTCTTTGTAGGTAAGTATATGTATACTCGTACACAAGGTACCGAATCGAGTTAACATACATGTCACACTCACACTTTTTCATCGTCGGGGTAAATAGGTGCGCGCTTTTCTGGTGGTTATGATTTTTTTTCTCTCCTTCGTAATATTATGGTACCGCGCTTGTTATCTTTTTCTTCTTTTTGTGTAATTTATGCGCATTGATTATAATCTCTTCTTTTTTTTCTCACTTTGCATGGTTATTAATTCGATAAAGATCCGTTGTCCTAATCGATACACCTTCGTGCTGTTCTGTTGTGCATCTGCATATGCCATATTACGAGTACGATCGTACGTCGTACCTTACCTACGCTTTACCTTACAATATGAAATTTCCGCGCGCCTGTATCTATCTTTACTCCACATAGTCGAACACTTGCGACATTTCGAATTGATAACCGTTCGCCTTGTGCTAATACATCATATTGTCGCATTTTAATGAAGACGTGTCCACGGGCCGGCGTTACTTTATGGTGAATCATCGACTGTTATAAAGTACGTAAGTATCACCTATAGCTCGCGAGATCATGCCATTGGAATTGATTTTGCATCTCGTTGTTGAAGAATTCGTTCAAATTTTTATTTGATTTGATTAAAATTTGACAGGAAATTCCAATGGTATATTCATAAAAAAAATTCATCATTCATTTTCTTGTCAAATTTGAATTTTCCAAAATGAATTTTAATCGTGTGGAAAGCAGGAATAACGTTCATACAACTTTCCATACAATAAAATATTTGAAATTTGAATTTCTTAATGTTCTACTCTTTTCATTACAGAATTTTTTTGTACTTTTCAGAGATCAACTCGAGGGTTCATGAAAATTCAAAAAATCAAGAAAATAGAACACCTGTTGAAATTTTTCTGACCAAAATCCATTTTTGGTTTTTTTTACAATACTTGCAAATTTCCAAAGAATTTTGTACAATTGGACCACACGTTTGAGGAAAAAATTTCCAAGGAGAAGATGAGAAGAAACACATTGCAACTTTAATTTTGACATCCTAATTCCTGAATTCATCAAATTTGAAAACTTGAAAAAATAAAGTCTATCATTTCAACTCAACCCCGCTCTCTTTTACCATCATTTCACACAGCTTGGATTTGAAAAGATGTGTTTAAAATAATTTTGCAAGACCGAGAAAAACATTAATCGTATCACGAGTCAAAAAAAATTATCTGAAATCATCATAATTTTGAATCAAGCCATTTAAAAAATCATTATCTGAATAAAGAAAGAAAAAGTAACAGAAAAATCGTAACTTCGCCAAGAAAGTTTTGAATTCAGTTAAAAATCACAAAAAATGACGTTTCAACAGAAAAATTATGAAAAAATCACAATTTTATTTTCAAAATTTCATAATCTATTATTTCTATTGAAATTTGGAAAAGTAACGATTTATTGTGAAAGTAAAAGCAATGATTTTGATTCAAAAGTTACAAAAAATTAATGAAAATACAGGCATTGCAACGAGCTTACGCGACATATTATTTTTTAAAGAAAACTCAACAAAATAAAACACCAAGATGCAAAAATAAATGAATATGACAGAAATATTAATAAAATGCAAACAAATAATTATAAAAGAAATTGAATATGGTTTAAATTATTGTATAGAAGAGAATGAATGAGAATTAAGAAATGAGACGCCGAGAAAAAAATACAGAAATTTAGATACGAGATAAACAGAAAATCGTGAGATGCTGAATATTGCTAAAGAACTGAGAGAAATACGAAAATTTAACAGTCAAATAATAATAGAAAATTATAGAGCGAATTTGACCATTACAGCATGTCCGACAAAATCTCAACCCCCACTCAAAGGAGTTTTGCAGGATCTTCAGCGGTACTTTTCCATCATGAAAAATGTACCCCTTCCCCTCTCTCCGCCACCTATAATATTTTAATGAAATCACAAAAAATTGCTATGAAAATTGTACATATATCAAACAAAATAACACAAGATAGCTAAGAATAAAAAAATCACAAAAAATCACGTTTTGACAAAAAAAATGTAACAGTCAAATAATAATAGAAAATTATAGAGCGAATTTGACCATTACAGCATGTCCGACAAAATCTCAACCCCCACTCAAAGGAGTTTTGCAGGATCTTCAGCGGTACTTTTCCATCATGAAAAATGTACCCCTTCCCCCCTCTCCGCCACCTATAATATTTTAATGAAATCACAAAAAATTGCTATGAAAATTATGAATACGAATTCTACAAGAAAAATCATGAAAAATTAAAAATAATAATGTAAAACGAAACGAGACACGGTCTCAAGATAAGTAATGATTTTAATTCAAAAGTCAAAAAAAAAATAGTGAAAAATCAACGAATTTCATAGTGAAATTATAATTAATCAAAAATGGTGAAAGTCACAATTGTGAATAAAAATCATAAAAAACAGCGATTTTTACAAAAAAATAAAAAAATCATTACTTCAAGATGAAAGTTTTAAAAAAGTCACGAAAAAGGTATGATTTTTGTTCAAAAGTCAGAAAGGAATCATGATTCAAGTATGATTTAGGACATGAAATGATTAAAAAGAGTGATAAAAAGGTCACATTTTCGACAATCATGTGACTATTATTTCCCGCCAAAATTATGGTCAGGGCTTTTTGCAAATTCCAAGGCTTTTTTAATGAAAATTATGACCTCTGATAATTTCTTTTCAAGATCAGACAACTTTCCATGATTTCTCAAATTCAAAATCGTGACTTTCTCATGACTTGGAATTGCAATCAAGAATTGTTGAGGAATCGTTGAATAGCAAAAGTCTCATTCATAAAAAAACTAAAAATTTTCAATGATTTCATATTCCAAAAAGAGGAAGATTTCATGAGAGCTTGTAATTTTCCTATTTTCAAACCACATTTCCATCATTTAATGGTGATTCAAGACGAATTTTGAATTTTTCTCTGAATTTTTCATGTCCTCTCCCTTGGTTGATTAAGCCTTTATTGAGCAATTTTTCGGCACGCCAACGATAACCCGATTCTCTTCCAGTAATTGTGATGTCCTCACCAAATTTTCCACCCTCAAAATCCCTCAAAAAAATCATCAAACACCTAGAAACACAATAAAAATCTATCCACCACACTATTAAGCAATCATACCACTCTCTAGCTTCCACCTTTGTCATACAAAACACATCTTCCTTCGGCGGCGACAAACTTATCAAAGTCGCGGCATAGTATGATGTTAAATGAAGACGCTTGTCGCACGTAGGTGACGTGTTCTGGTTCCGTAATTTGATGTGGTCTTGCGTACGCGACTGGTTGAAGAAACATTGTAGTTAAAAAGTCGAGTCGACTTACGTACCCAGACTTCTCAGACTAAACCCGAGTACACTACAGTCGGAGACATAAGCGACTACCACGTCGCCGTATTACCATTGTACCTACTCGCACATACAACACTCACAAACACACATCCAGAATAAAAGTCGCGATACAATAATGAAAAGCTATAAAGGCTGCACGAGGAAGTATCTCGTAACATGGTATCTTAGGATAGGTGGCTTATATGGTACATGATTAATAGCCCCAACTGGTGGAATGTGCTTCTGAACAGTTAGTCGTGTACATGGGTATATTGAGAATGCGCAAAACTCTCTGTGCGAACAACACGACGACGGCGACTGGTGCGGCTCGAGGGGAGGTTTTTTTACGTTCGATTTGAAAAATTGGCGCGATCGAATGATGCCGATGCGGAACATGGAGTGAAAATGAAAGTACACGACAGGTATCTATCTATTACGGTTAATGGAATGTAAATTTGAACTTCGATCGAATGCTTTGTAATTTGATTGAATGCGGCCGATGGTTGCCGAATAGAAGAGAAGTCAAAAAGGTGACATGATCGGATTATGGATTGATCGAGCCGAGATATGGTATTTTGAAATTCTAATATTTCTTCAACTCTCTGTAACCTTTGACTCTATCGAGCTCTATGATAGGTCCGAGCTAAAGATTATGAAAATCCATTCAGTTGGAAGTACCAGAGCTTGAACCAATCGCCATTTTACGCTAATACCGCCTATTTTTCACGGTTCGTTAATTTTACCGCAGCTTCTGCTCGTACATTGGTTCGAAGGAAATTTCGGCGTGGAAAGTCTCACGTGCTGATGGCGGTAACACGATGTACTCGGTTATAGGTGCTGTGTCCAAGCACCGCCGGATTCTAGCACGTTCGTTATTGTTTTTCTGGCGAAGGAAAAAAAAGATGAGCGAAGGGGATACGGGTGTTGGGGAATAAAAAGAATAATTGGGTTGTACGCGGCACGTTGAGTGTATAGAAAAGGAAAACCTTGGTACATTAAATCATATAGTAAGTTTTTTTGAACACGCTACATCATATGGTGTGGTATACAATCTGGACTATGTTTGAAAACCGGTTCGTACAGTTGTTAAGTCGGAAATGACAATTCTTCATACAACTCCCGCGCTGCCACATACGAACGAATATATAAGAGCAAGAGCAAAGAGCGGCCAAGTCTGCTACGCTCCATGTAGCTGTACCAGTGTCCAGTCTCCGGTATATTATCAATGCTACCATCCAGAAATTCTCTACCTTTAGGTACGTTTCTCAAAGTATCAGAATAGCTATTTTTTCCAACCGTTAACGAGTTAACTTTCAGACTATTACTATGTCACTGGTAAGACATAACCACGTGATAATTTAATTTATTTAATGTTACCTTCCGTCATACTATATACCAAACCGGTTGTTCTCATACAGGCGATAATTTTTATAGCACAATTTTATGCTTAACTGTTAATCGACTCTTCGCGCAGATTACGAATTTTTTTTACCCCTTGCCCCCCTTCCGAAGCTATCTGGACATCTACGTACAATAATTGGCAATTGTACATGTACCGGAGACGAGTTGAAAAAATTAAAAAGAATTAAAATGTTTCATTTCTATAATCTTTTATTCAAGGTCTAAGCGGCCTGTTTATTTAGAAAAATTATTACGTCGTGTCAAAATTTCAACAAGCTTTTCAAACTGAGTACACATAATGGTTTGACATTTTGACAAGCTATCCGCGTACAAGTACTGGCGCACATAAATATCGCATAGACCTTGAAAATTTTCCGTATTATTTTCAAAATGAACGTTCTACTTGTGATAGGTGCTTTGTTTCATGCAAGTATATGGATTCGTCGCGTCATAAATTTTAAGACGTTCTTCGATCTTGAGGGTTGTTCAGATGTGCTCGTAAAAGATGTTCGAGGAGAAATGAAGGAAACGATCAAAGCACAAAATTTATGGAATTCGAAATTATGGAACATATTAATCAAAAACTCAAACCTGTAAAGTCAAGGGGAATGTAATAAATCACATTTTCCTCAATTTCGACGATTAGAATTTTTTTTTAAATTTCAGCAGGAATTCATGTTCTAAAAATGCCCAGTTACCTGTTTTCGTTGAAATTGAATGAAACAAAATTCAAATTTTTATTTTCACTGCAACCATCATAAGTCCATAAATTGTTTTCGGTGTCATCAAATCAAAGAGGAAATATTATTGAATGGCCGGAGGAGGGAACAAAAATTGTCAAGGACTCATGGAAATAAATTTTGAAAATTTTTGTACTTAAAAAAAACTTGAATGCAGCCTAGATGGGTTAGAAAAGATACCAATTTTATGATGACTGTTCAACTATAAAGTTTGAAAAGAAACAAATTGATTCGTCACGAATATCTCAAAAACCGGTTCACAAAAATGAAATCGCTACATAACATTTTTTTCAAATCTTCTCAAGTTCAATAAAAAAGGTCATGTAAGATTTTCACATAACTGCTATATTTAAGGCGCTAGAACGTATTGAAATTTTCCATCACAAATATCTCGAGAACCGGTTCACAAAAATGAAAAAGTATATAACCTTTTTTGTACGACCTTTTAAATACTATTAAAAAGGTTATGTATGATTTTCACATAACTACTACATAGAAGGCGCTACAGGTATTTGAAGATTCCAATCGTGAATAACTCAAGAACCGGTTCACCGATTTTTCTCAAATTCAATAGGCTTCTATTTCCAGTAAAACTTGACTTCTCATGAAAATTTCAGCTAATTCGGCAAATTATTACTAGAATTTTCGCCTGGACAAAAGTTTAGTTATATCGTCAGGTCAATTTTAAATATTAACAGATTTTTCAATTCTCAAAACTCAGCTAAAAAGCATCGAATTACGACTATTTTGGTATGCTTTTAATTCACAGGTTACGAAGGAGAGACAATTTCAAATCATAAATCATGAAAAGTCATAATTCTGATTTTGATGAAAAAAGTAAACGACACATAAGAAAATATTAATCAAACAAAAGTTTCAATTTTCGTAAGATGTCAAAAAAATCTAGATACGTACTACGTTTGATTCAAAATCATGAATCAGGAATTGAGAATGTCTAAAAAAAATTTGAAATCGAAATGCAGGACTTTTTCTAAATTTTGTAAAACTTTCGGCAATATGTCATTCAAGTTTACCCCCCCCCCCTCCCCCCCCCCCATGTGTCAAAATGTGAAAAAAATTGGAAAAAATGAATAAAAATGACGAGTTTGACAAAAAATGATAATTTTTACCAAAAAAAGTCAATTTTTACCAAAAAAAGTCAATTTTTACCAAAAAATGACAATTTCTACCAAAAATTTAAAATTTTGACAAAAATAAAACAATTGATGAAAAACGAAGATTTTGACCAAAAATTACACTTTCTACTTTGAAATTGCAATTTTTGCTTTGTAATCACAATTTTGACTTAAAATGATGACTTCTGACCAAAAACGATGATTTTTGACCTAAAACGATGAATTGGACCAAAAATCATGATTTTGACAAAAAGTGACGAGTTTGACCAAAAATGACAATATTTACCTTGAAATGACAATTTTTACCAAAAATTCACAATTTGGACAAAAATAAAACAATTGATGATGAAAAACGAAGATTTTGACCAAAAATTTCAAGGGCTGTTGATGAATTGTAAAAAATGACGTTGATTTTTCTTATTCATTTTATATCGAAAAAAAAATCAAGAAATCATGGTTCTTAAGAATTAAAAATTTTGTGACAACAGATTTTTTCTAGATTTTGGCTCCCTCCCCTTCCCCCTCCCCCTTCATGTTCGAAATTACGGGGTTGGCCTTTTACTGTGACTAAATGGATGTTCTAAGTTTGGCAAATAAAATTTTTTTTTTTGCAAAATTTTTCTCTGATATAGACAATTTTGCAATAAAATGAATTTTCTTTTTTAGAACTCATTATTACACGTAAGACGAGTTCAATATTAAATATAATGAATTTTTATTCGATTATTTCATGAATTTCGATGAAATTTGAATGCGCAGGGTGGCTCAAATAGAAGATCATTGGTTTTAAAAATGGGGGGAAAAAGTTGACTATAAAAATCTCGAAAGCTATGTTTCCTAGAAAAAAAGTAATAGTTCTTAGCAGAAAGAGAATTCCAAGTTCTACAATTTTGATTCTTAGTATTTTTTTCGTAGGACCCTTAGTTTGGCCAGAAAACTCATGTTTATGGGAAATTTGGCCCATATTAAAGTCGATGGCTTTGAAAATGAGAAAAAGATCCCATAAACGTGGAATTTCTGGCCAAAGGAAGGGTCCTATGAAAAAAATGCCAAGAAATAAAATCATAGAGCTTGAAATTCTCTTTCTTCTATGAGATATTCGAGTTTTTTTCTAGAAGGTGTAGTTCTCGAAATTTTTGCAGTTAAACTTTTTTTTTTCAAATACCTGCCATCGACCTTTTATGTGAGCCACCCTGTATTACGTGTAATAATGAGCTCGGCAGGAAAAATCATATTTCCTCGCAAAATTTTTTAAACCAGAGAAATATTTTGCATATGAAACGCAATTTTATTCGACAATCCTCGAATGCTTCGATAAATCGATTTTATTTCTCATGGGAGGGGGGGGGCGAAACGAAAAAAAAAATTTCCAATAATAATGAAATAATTTTACGTAGATATGTTCAAATAAATTTCAACTTTTCGATTTGAATTATAATTTTTTTGAAAAAATTGTACTGGGATACAAATGAATTTGTAATAGCTCGACCAGCTTCAAAATGGTGAAACTACTGTGATATTTTGACATTTTTTCGATCTGATATGTAAATTTGCTGCCCTGATGAGAATCGAGAATGTTTTTCATGTCGAAAAAGCACATCGAAACGTTCGAATATTTGAAATACGTACAATAAATGATAATTTTTGGAAAATAACCTGTCCTATTGCCTGAATTCAGAGTTTTTTAATTTTTATCGTTTGGAAATGGGAAGAATAGAGATGAGGTGAAGTAATTTTTCAAAAATTGAACTATTATGCTAATTTTCTCGCGAAAGTGTTATCGTCGTGAATTGTATGCAATTCAACGAGGGTCCGAGGGGAAATTCAAATTCCAGATTTGAATTCTTTTTTTATGAAAAAATGAAAATTCGATATTTTACACTTTGAAATAATTGGTTTTTAATTTTATGAATTTTTTTTTTGAAAAGTTGAATGCATAGGTAGGGTCGTAGATACCTATATTGCCACCCCAATGGTCGTACACAGAGTTCGCGATGTAATCGATACGCTTAGTACGAGGAATTTTAGTAAAAATACGTATACGATTTGGGTCAATCGGTGTTTGCTACTTGGTATGGTATAAATGTATTCGAATGTTATACTGTGTCGTGTGTAGGGTGGTACGTAGTCGTATGTGTCTTCTGGTATATAGTAGGTTATATTTTCATGGTGCGTGTGTATTCCGTATGTGTTTCGTAGAGAGGTATTTAGCTATACACATACCGCGTGTTTTCGGATGACTAAATATGATTAATACGTATTTTCCAAACGCGGAAAATTAATCGACGAATGATGATACGAGAGTTGCCCGGGCTCGAAGAGAGGTGAACGAGGGTAGAATGTGGGAGCGAGAAAGAGAGAGATAGAACCGTATACCGAAAGTGGCATTAATACGACAGATAAAGATAGCGAGATACACATTATGTACACACGTTTTGGAAAAGTGAACGCGTTTTCATGTAGGATTAATGTGCTACGAATATGTCGACGGTCCGTTTTTCCACGGTATCAACGACACAGCGTGGGGGGAAGGGGGTGAAGAATTCACGAATCTGGAAATCGGGCTGGATTTAGTGCGGATTTACAGCGTGAGCTTAGCATTGTGTAAAAGAGTGATTTCAAAGCTCATTGTGTCTGCGTTTTAAAATTAGTCAGAGGAATTGTACAGGGTTGATTTTTTTTGGGAATTTTTCGAGGTGTTGTGAAAACTGTATGTAGTGGTTGTCCGGAAACGATGCCTATCAAAAGGATATCCGTTCGGGTCGCATCGTATAGAGTCGATAATTGATTGCGAATTGAATAGTAATCGAGTCTGAGAAGTTGGAATGGTCGCAAGTCATGTCGATGTTTGTTTTCCTGTTGTGGTATCGAGTCCCTTCTACCCTATCGCCTTTTTTATGTCGGGATGAAGATTGATTCGGATGGTTTTCGAGGATTTTATTACTGTAGAGATGCTCTTGTAGTTTCGATCGAGAAAGAAAATTGGTTACAAAAGTGGCTAATTTTGGTACCTTTTTTGTTGTTTTTTTTTCCTAATAAGCGAATCGATCTGAGTTAATTGAATTTCGATGTCACGTCGATACGGTTGGAAAAACAAGTGGAAAGACAATTTCGATAGAAGTTGGAGCGAAAATTGGAAGGAAAAAATTTGCTACCGGTTGAAAGTTACTTACGAGTAATTTATTATTCAAATCCAGATTCGAAATGTAATCCAAGACTTGGAATTCGAAACGTTTTTAAAACGTGCAATTCGATAATTCTATTGATAGGTTGATTCTAAAAAAAGCTCGAAATGTTGAGGGAAAATTACGAGAAAAATGGCTTTTATTTTTAATTTATATTTTCCTTACAAAATAATGGAAAGTTTCGTTTTTCAGAGAGGAATTTTTCGACAAAATTGGAATATTAAAATGAGTATTGTTCTATTTTGAGTGCACGAAAATACGAATTCTGTTATATTTGGAATTTTTTTCACTAGAAAATGTTTCAGATATTGAGAAAAAATTGTGATCAAATTCGGTAAAAATGTACTGAACATTTGCAAAAAAATTATTTTTTTATTTTCAGGGGAAGGAGGGGATAATCGAAATTTAATATTTTCAAAATTGTTTAAATATTTGGAATGGTATATTTCTCAAACGATTTTGTAGAGTGTTGGAAATGAATCTGAATGACTGATTTGGAAGGGAGGAGGTTAAAATCGTTCAATTTTTGTCTCTTCTGTGTGTTCATTGTGGAAATTGAGTATCCACGTAATAACCTACACTTAGGCTAGGGTGCCCATTATTTTAAAAAAAATTTGAAATTGGCTGAGTGAACCCCCTAGATCTCTTCTCTGTCACTTAAAAGTAATCTCAGAATTTTTTCAAATTTTTTGAGCAAAACCGGTGACCACGAGCCTCAAAGTTCAACTTGGGATTTACATAAGGATTTTACGTTGAACACTTTATTTCTGAAAAACACCATTTTAAAATAAACTCTCAGTATCGCAATTGAATATATTAGAATTCCAAACATTTTCATGCAAAAAAATGTTTTCTGAGTTGAAAATTGAATTTTTGGCAGGGGTTCAAAAAATGTGGAATTTTTAAAATTATGTGATTCAATTTTCCTAAAAGTGGAATGCTCTTTTTTTCAACATTTTTTATTGTTTTTTTCACTTTTTTTATCCAAACTTCTGAATTAAATTTTTGGCAGGGGTTCGAAAAATGTGGGACTTTCCAAAATGATGCATTTTTCAAAATTTGTTGACACTAATTTTTTTGATAATTTTTTTCAAACTTTTTGAAAAAATTCAAATTGAAAAGTTTTTCGACAGTGGTTCGAAAAATGTGGGATTTTCCAAAGTAATACATTTTCCAAAATTTGTTGACATTCATTTTTTTGACCACTTTTTTCAAACTTCTTCCTTGAAAAAATTCAAATTGAATTTTTTTTGACAGGGGTTCGAAAACTGTAAGATTTTTGAAAGTAAGCATTTTCCCAAAATTTTTGACATTCATTTTTTTGATAATTTTTTTCAAGCTTTTTTGTTGAAAAAATTTTAATTTAAATTTTTTTTGACAGGGGTTTGAAAAACGTGGGATTTTTGAAAGTAAAGCATTTTCCGAAATTTGTTGACATTAATTTTTTTGAATTTTTTTCACACTTTCTTGTTCAAAAAAATTCAAATTGAAAATTTATTTTAGCAGGGGTGCGAAAAATACGGAATTTTTAAAGTTGATTTTGTGCTTTGATGCGTGAAAGAACATCGAAAAATTGTTTGCCCCGATTGCCCGAAAAAAGTGTTGAATTTTGAATTGTTTAGAAAAAAATATTTAAAAATTAAATATTGCCAAATTTAAAAAAAAATCAACTTGAAAAATTCCTTATTTTTCGCACCCCTGCCAAAATAAATTTTCAATTTGAATTTTTTTGAACAAGAAAGTGTGAAAAAAAATTATTAAAAAATTGAATATCAACAAATTTTGGAAAATGCGTCAATTTAGCAAATCTCACATTTTTCGAACCCCTACCAAAAATCCAATTTTAAAATTTGGATAAAAAAATTAAGAAAATAATGAAATGTTTAGAATTTTATCTACTTTTGATATATTCAATTAAATTTGAAAAAATTCTGAGTTTTAGGTGATGGAAAACAGATGTAGGGGGTTCATCCCCAATTTCAAAATTTTTAAAATAACGGACATCCAACTTAGGTGTACTACATATTCTTTTTATTGAATTACCACTTTCTTTCTTTTCTTTCAATCTCTAATAGGTAATATCGTCGTGAATTTTAAGAATTTTATTTCGCATCGCTTTGAAATTATTTATTCGATAGCTTGATTTTGTAATTGGAATTTAATCATCGTTTTTTTTTATACTATTCTTCAATTTGTTATTGTATCGTAGGTGTACGTTTGCACTTTATGGTTTTAGTCATTCGTATTTTCTATCATTGGCTTTGGTTTCTACACAGTTGGTGGCGAAGGGAAAGAAATTTTGAAAAATGAGGTTTGATCATTGGTGGAGGGGGGGGGGGGGTCAATTTGTTTCGTGAAGTTATATACGAACAGATTTTTGGAAATTTCAGTATCCAGTCGTTTCATAAATAAATCTTCGTTAGGCCTATTGGGGTTTCTCTACGTACTCGTATTTCGTTTTTTATTGTTTTTTTTTGTTTCTCTTTGTTTTTGGCGTTTTACTTTGTTTTTTTCTTATCTGTGTATACGTATAATATTATCGTACGTACCGAGTATACCGTATACCACACATTCGTATTACGTTATTTACCATTTTTATACGTTTCTCTACATCTCATACATTTACATAAAATACGTATAGTACTACGTAGTTATACCTGTACTTGGGTGAAATCAACTTTACGTACTTTGTTCACGTTTAGTTCAGGTTAACTACGATGTATGATATTGATATTCGCTTGTATGAATTATTTTCGCCTTTTGACGCGAAGTTTTAAAAGATAGCCGGGCATCAGGTTTATCGTCATTGTTTTTATGTACAAAGAACTATTTACTTGGCTATGTTATGGTGGTTTTTTTTCTCTCTTGTTGGACGTGGTAGAGGGTTGAGGGGACTTCGTGTTTCAAGTTGTGAAAATCTGATGGCCCACTTTTTTGAAATTGTTCGTTTGTGTGGGAAAATGATTATGGAATTTTTTCGCCCTCGAGTGGATATTGTAAAAATGGTGTCCAAAGGCCTCAAATTCCAAAAAAAAAAAATTGAAAATTGAAGGATTTTTCATTCTGTCTTTGCAATATTATTTTTGAGAAATGACGCTGAAAAAATATTATCCTCCATAGATGAGAAATCAGAAGGCTTCAAAAATGTCTCAAATTTTCGTAATATTTGAAAAAACTGGTCAAAAATTAACATTGCATTTTTTCATAATCCATTAATTTGAAAAAATTGGCTAGCTTCCACTACAAGTATCCAGTACGAATTCATTATTTTATGAAAACGAAATTTGTATCCATTTTGTACTTCTTGTTGGAAGAGGGAGGGAGCTGAAATTTTTTCAAAACCATTTCCTATCAGAAAAGATTACACTGAGAAAATAAATTGCAAACATTTTCAATTTTTTTTTCAATTTTATGAAAATGTTGGTCAATTTGAACCTCCCTTTACACCTCATTTTAGAATTCGTATAGAGTACGACCCCCCCCCCCCCCCAGTATATAGGTATGATGTCTATCAGGTCATGAAAACGTAAAAATCATGCGAAAGCCATGAAATCAGGTTAGAATTGATTTCCAAACATCAAAATATGTCAAAAAATCCATGAAATTGAAAAATTTTGTTGGAAGTGGGTGAAAAATTGATTGCAAATAACTAATCCTCCCCATGATATAAAAAAATCAGGGTGTCCAACATGGAAAAGTCATGAATTTTGCAAATTACTAAGTCATTAAAAAAAAAGTCATGAATTTTTCTGTTGGAAGTCGTGGATTTTTGATTGTTTATTGGTCAAAACTCAGATTAAGTTACAATTATTTTGATTTTTTTTTTTTTTTGGAGTTCCAAGCTTTTTAGAAAAAAAAACATTGAATTACTAAAAAAGGTCATGGAAAAAATCATTGATTTCCAAACAAAAAAATCCGGTTGGACACTAGGGTGGGTCATCTTTGACTTTTTTTTGGAAAGTAGGAAAGGGGATCCAAAAAAAAATTGTGAGGTTAATTCAAAACACTAGAAAATTTTTTGGCTCTCTGACTTGAACTAAAATTGTGCCAATGGGGTTCAAAATTATGAAATAAAAAAAAACATTTTTTAAATTTTTTGTGGGGATTGTTGGTCATATTTTTACCATAGATGAGGGGGGAGAATTTTTCGATTTTTCCGAATTAATTTTTTTTGGGGTGGTGTTCAGATGGCTTTGGTACCTGTTTTTGAGGGTATCTCGAAATTGTCTGATATTAGGGTTTGGATTTTCACTTCAAATGCACATAAAACGAACTCCGACATAATTTCCCTTTTTCAGGGATTTTCAAATTTCTGTGAAATAACATCAAATTACAGAATAATTTCGTCTAATGAAGGAAATTTGAGAACCCCTAAGAAAGGAAAATGGCGTCGGGGTTCGTTCTGTGTGCAACTGAAGTGAAAATCGAACCTCTAATATCGATCAAACCGTATGTACCTGAAAGTGGTGTTTTTATTCATTTTCGAGGCATCCTCAAAAACAACCATTTCGGTCATGTACAAAAATTATCTGACCACTCCTGAAAAAAAAATTAGGAATTTCCCGCTCTTTTTTCTATGGTAATAATACGACAAACTACCCTTACATTTTTTTTTTAAATTGAAATAATTTTTTGGGGATTTTTGAAAATTTTAAAATTTTGAACTTTATATCTGCAAAATGTTGATTGAAGTCAGGGATTGAAAAATGTTTCCACGGTCTATTGATGGTCATCCCACAACTTTTTTCGACCCCCCTCCCCCCTCAAACCCTTCCCAAAAAAGACAAAACGATTCACTCTATTTGACACCCCGAAAATGTTTTTCAAGGAGGGGGGAGGGGGCTTGACTTGATATATCGAAAACGCACAAAATTTGAATAAAAAGTACTTGGGCAACTGAAATGGTGTTCTAACTTCTTTTCGAGAATTTTGTAGCTGTTTCTTTTTTTGGCCATTTTAATCATTTACATATTGTTTTCAAAATTTAAGGAGTGTTTGCCTGGAAATCGTGGCAAAGCTAGATTTTCTTGTTGAACTATGTGGGAGGAGGCGAGAATTCAATTTGTAGCTGTCCAAGTCAATTCCTGAGCCTTCTGGGGTAGATAATTCGAAAACACTGGAGAAAATCAAAATCGTCTGAAGATGGTGAAATTTGAGTTTGAGAGTTTGGCATTATTCAGGAATTTGATTTCTATCAGTTTCACTGGAAAAGTGCAGTTTTTCATAAATATCATATTTTCCCTCAAAAATACAAATTTTAGATTTTTGAAAATTTACCAAAAATTGACTATTTTTTGCTTCAGAAATTTGCAACATCCCCCCTCCCCAAATTCACCCTCGTTTGAATCAGAGACAGATACCTTCAGTGGTTCTCTCGTGTGAAGGCTATTTTCAGTGTTCGATTTTATGGGTTGATGAATATATTGAAACATGGATTGAATTTTTTATTGCGGGGAGGGGGTCACTGACCAAATTCATCGAAAGATACAAATTTTGATATGAACTCTGCATTTGAGGAGGCCGAAATTTTCTCAGTGCTGTTTTTCCTTCATAAATACCACACGAATGAAATTTTTTGAAAAATTCTTCAATTTTAACAATTTTTTAGGGTTTTTTTTTTAGTAATTTTGTATCCTTGGGCTCAATTTCAAGTTTTCTTGAAGGGTTAGAATTTCGAGAGACATCATTTTCTCACAAAAACAAACATTTTTGGAAGATGGGGAGGTTACTAATTTGATTTGAGCCGATTTCGAGGTGGGTTGGTGCCTGGAGGGTGTCCAGTAGTTTGCCGGATCAACAAACAAAGCCCATGGAATCGTCATTTTGGAGCAATAATGTCCCAAAAACGAGCCGATTTTTCATCAATTTCAAAAAAATGATTTTGTCAGAATGATTCGCCTTGACATTTTGACCCTCTCCCCCCTCTTTCTCCATCCACGAAAAAAAAAACACTTTACACTAAAAATTTCGAACCAAATTTCGCACGATTTTGGCCAACCCTGGGTTCGAAGCACGACGTGTCCGTGTCGCGAATTTCACATGCCAAGCAGAGATTTGCCACTGTCGACGAGCGAAGCAGAGAGAGAGATAACGAAATAACGTAAATTGAGATTGCGTATGCCTTCGTCTTCATATACGTTGAAGTACCTACGCGAAGAGTTTAATAATACTAATGATGCTTCCAGTACGTGAAATGAGAGATTATGCAGGAGACAGCTTCACTATACCTCGGTGTGTTCCACGCTTGTATACGTGGCGTGAGTTATTTGATATACGTGTGTACGAGACTAGCGGAGCGATCATCGTTTGTATGAGAGAAAGAGCTGGAGAGTCTGTTTATTACGTTGACGCAGGTAAATAGAGATACCTTATACTCGAATAATAGAAATCAAAGAGGGATTGCTGCAGGTAGAGAGAAATGGTCTCCGTTATCCTGTGGCATGATGGCCTGACTGACGACAATATCTACCCAGTGAAGAGTGTTTATTACAAAGTTACCATGGGAACGTGCGTTTGTACACGACCAATACACAATGTCGAATCATTTAATATGGTACGAAAATTTGCTACGTGTGGAACCCCCTTTTTTTCACCATAGAGGTATGTTTTTGCAACACCCGTATACAAATAGTGTACAGTTGGGGTAGTGGCGAAGTAGACGGATATCGCCAGCAGCCCGAGGGTGGTAAAAGGTATGGAAAAAAGCACCCTGGCCCGAAGCTGGCTCGATCCGTCGCCGAGATTACATGGCACGATGTGGAGTGAAGTTGGCTATGCGAGGACGGAGGTAAAAGGTGAATGGTACGTTTTTCTCCGACCCTTGCGAGTAAAAGGGGTAGAGAAACATGTATAATAAGGTGACATGTGTCTGGGTGTTAAAGCTAACGTACGTGTGTGTCATTTATAAAGCTCTATATATTCAGCCAGTGTCGTGTTACCGCCATGTCGCGTCCTACCTTTAATATACACGTAAAGTGTACCTAGCGGAGTAGCCGAGGGGGGTGGGGGGAGACATTTGCATGTTGTACCGACGTCGCGATGTGGGAGAGACGACGACGACGATGCGAAAAATGATCCTCTATTCTAGTACGTCAAAATGGTGTACTAGAATATTACGAGGCGTTATGTGTTATGACGTTGATGAATACTAAGTAAGTTAGAACCAAGTATGTGTAGATGGGGTTTAAAATTCGACGGAGATGGCGTGTTAAAGAAATAAGATTGCGATGATGTCGTGTGTACGATGTACATATATGTGTAGGAGGCAGGAATGGGTGGATGGAGGGTGAAAGACGTGTGTTAAATTCCATCAGAAAGGGTTGTCGTGCATCGAAGGTATGTAGATCGAGATATCAAAGAGTTGAATTTAACGGAAGAAGGGGAGAGGGGGTTGAATGTACTATGATGATCTAAGGTCACGATGGAGCGATGGACTTTGCATATTCGGTAGTAACCTGGAATTCGTTAGGGGGTAGAAAATTAGCTGTCTTTGTTGCAAAAGCAGTCAAAGTTCCTGAAAATTCGGAGGTAGAAATTTCCCTATCCCTGAATTTGGGGTTTCATTGGAAAAGTATCTTGGTTGTGCTTCGTGCTCCTTTTTATTTCGTGTGTACAGAAAAAAATTTAATATTTTTTTGAATAAAAGAGAAGCCGCCTCCCCTTCCCCCCTCCCCTCACACGTGACCTGAGGGCCTAAAATTCATGTCTGAGCATGTTTCAACTCGATATTTGTCGTATACTGCAATTTTAGCAAAATCAAGGGTTTTTAAAATTTTTTTTACCAATTCTTACGAATTAAATATTTTTGACCACAAAAAATTGCGCATAAAACAAGATGAAAAAAAAATGAAAAGTTTTTGAATTTGCTGAAATTGCAATTTATGA
>FIZU01029752.1:0-13435 GCA_900064475.1 Pseudococcus longispinus
AATTTTTGCAAAAATCGAAATTTGGCAAGACTGCAATGGAAAATTTTCAATTTTTTAATCGAAATAATTTTTCTGCGTCAATAGGAGCTCATTAGATCCAGTTTTGGTTCCAATCACAGGTTATTTCATTTTTTTGAAACTCAAAAATCTCGATTTTTCAGTCATCTGCAATTTTTTGACTTGCTGATAGAGGGCAATAAATGGTATACAATTTCGAAGTCAATGACCTGAGAAGGTGTAAAAACTTGAATTGCACTTTTTCAGTGGGGTGACCGAGGTACTCGTACCAGGCAGGTGGCCAACCTAAAAAAGGCAAAAGACTACGTTTTTTTCAAAAGTGACCTCATTTTGAGAACCCTCAGATCCTCCCATCTTTGACCTAGGAATCTAAAATTTTCTAGGATGCATCTCCAACTCAAATTGAAACACCCCCTTGGATTTGGTCAAAATCCGAGGCATGTTTTTTTTCACTTCATCCTAAAGTACCTACATGTTAATTAAAAAGTTTAATCAATTGTTACACAAAAATACAATTTTTGAAGGGGGAGGGGGGGGGGGGGAATGTTTATCTGGAAAGGGGGCAATTAAATTTCACAAAAATACAATTTTTGAAGGGGGGGGGGGGGGGGGGGGGTAATGCTTATCTGGAAAGGCGGCAATTAAATTTTAGCACAGAGCGGAAAACCCTAAGGAGTCTGAACCCTCTTTGACGACTGAAAAGTTGACAAAAATGATGACATTTCAGCGTTTGAATGTCTCTTTCTGAAAATTTTTTCGCCCTCGCGAACTTATAAAATGGTGAAATCAGCCCTTGACCCAAATCTCCTCGAAAGTGGTCCTGAATGTTACCCCTGATTTAAAAACTCATCACCGAAATTTTTGATCGGACACCACCATCCATTCCCGAATTATCACCCTCCCTCCCCCCCCCATTCCAAAATTTGAATAGGCGATATCTTCGGGGGGTGGTTGAAAAAATTTTCACAGATTGTGGGCACTATTTGGGAACACTTGTGGAAATTTTTTCAAAAAAATCTAAAAAAAAAATCTCAATTTTTTGCACTTTGAAATTTTCAAAAGAAATTTTCAAACAATTTTGGGAGGGAGGGAGGGAGGGAGGGGGGGGGGGGGGGAATGGCCGGGTTTTTTTTAAAATTTTGGGGGGGGGGGGGGGGGGGGGGGGGGGGGGGGTGAAATGACCGGATTTTTTTCAAAATTTTGTCATAACCTTAGGTATAATTTTTTTTCAGACCTAAAAACTACGGGAACATTCGTTTAAAAATTCAAAACTGAAAAAAACTACTCATTTTAGACTTGAGGTTGAGACTTGAGAGGGAAAAAATTGTGAATTTTTTTCGGGGCCCAACCCCTTAGTTTGATGTCACTCTATGAGAGAATGATGCAGAACAATTTTTATCCCGATCGATTCATATTAAACCGCCCCTCAATGACGATTTTGAAAATTGAACACGACGAGCGTGAGCTCGAGATTTGCCACGCGTCGTAGTGGAGTAATGCTGAGCTCGGACTCGTCGTGTTCAATTTTCAAAATCGTCATTGAGCGGCGGTTTAATATGAATTGATCGGGCTAAAAATTGTTCTGTATCATTCTCTCATAGAGTGACATCAAAGTAGGGGGTTGGGTCCCGAAAAAAAATCACAATTTTTTCCCCCTCAAGTATAAAATGAGTAGTTTTTTTTCAGTTTTGAAATTTTTAAAGAATGTTTCCGTCATTTATGGGCCTCGAAAAAAAAATATCAAATCTAAGGGTATTACAAAATTTAAAAAAAAAACAACTATATCACCCCCCTCCCAAAATTGTTTTAAATTTCAATATGCAAAAAATTGAGAAAATTTTTTTAGATTTTTTTGAAAAAATTTCCACAAGTGTACCCACATGGTGCCCACAATCTGTGAAAATTTCAGAATTTTTCACCCACCCCCTCCGGAGATATTGAACTGGTTCTCAAATTATTTGCGGGATTGAAATTTCCAAATACCTCTAGCACCTTGAATTTAGCAGTTATGTGAAATTCGTAAATAACCTTTTTAATAGTATTTGAAAGGACAAACAAAAAAGGTTATATACTATTTTCATTTTTTTGAACCGGTTCTCGAGATATTCGTAATGAAACGTTTCAATATCCTCTAGCATCTTGAATATAGCCAGTTAGGTGAAAATCGTACTCAACTTTTTTTAGTACTCAAAAAAACTTACAAAAAATGTTATGTACTAATTTCATTTTTTGTGAACCGGTTCCGGAGATATCCGTGATGACACAGTTTGGTTTTTTTCAAAATTTGAATTTCACTTAAGATATCTAAGATGAAATTGTTATTATCGTCGAGGAATTATTAAGAAAGTGACGATGAAAAAAGTTATCTGCCGCGTTAGAATTTTTTTTCGTGTAATCTCACAAACGTCGTCTCAAAATCATAAAATGATTTCTTTACCTAATGGAATTACTTCGATACGATTGGCTCGTAAAATTGCTGAAAAAAATTCTACTAATTATAGAGATAGCGTAGGTTGTTTTGTCAGTTTGATTTCACATGGTGAAAATTTTACGCCTGTTTTACGAATTGGTTGATAGCAGACTGTCAGAATGATTGATCCAGCAACTTTGGAATAACTTTTACGTTGTTATCTTTATTCGCAAAGCACAGCGCAACGATCACCCCCGTAAAGAGTTCGGCAGTCGTTGGGTATGGTATAAAAAGTTTGATGGGAAAAACTTACTGCAGACGGGGTGTTTATTATAGAAAAGGTAGCACGTAATCGACGCAGGTATAGCTAATTTCACGTCGAAAGTGCGGCACGGAAGGAAAGACAAAGAGCAAAGTAAAAAAATGTCTGATGCGCCCATATGTGGGGGTTATTTTGACATGCAAAAGCCAATTAATTTTGGTACGTATGGAGATTGCGATCTGTTATTGATTTACGTGCAAATACCCTAAAGTTGGGTCGAGTTCGCACAGAGAGAATTAAATCCCCGATATAAGGTTTAGTTTAGGTGAATACTACAACAAGTAGGACTTTCGAAGGGGAATAGTGCGCGATTATGTAGTCAACTAACTATAAGTATGTACTAAAATTCCAGCTGAACAGTAGAGAGTTTTAGATGTAAAGGCGGGTTAGCTTGGCCGCAGGATGTGACGAGGGTGACACGAAGTATAAGGGTGGTCTTGTACTTATGAAACTTACCTATATTTGGATGCTGTAGCTTTCTACAAATACGAGCTTCGCGTTCGAGTTTCTGAAAATCTGTAAACATAAGCACGAAACAATCGCGTTAGTAAAAATGGCTTCGATTCAATTTATTGTATAGGTAGATACGAGTACTTCTATATGTATACTTAGTACTTGGAACTTAAGGAATACGTATACTATTTTAGTCTATATATATATTTAGTCGAGGAGAAATATGAATTTTTCATACACTAATACTTGGTAAACGAAAGTATCCTTTCATTAAAATTTATAATCAACGAGGAATAAGCAGATGGCTTGATTAAAGTCGATATTTATAAAAGAGACGGAGTTTTGGTACCAGCGCTCGCTCGGTGGTGGCATTTGCCGAAAATAATCGAGGTTATTATTCGTTTTGAATTTCATTTGAAATTTTAATGAAGCGAAAGTTTATTCGACGCGGAATTACCCCGCTTTGGGTTTTTTTCCTTGGCCATGTAGTTTGTTTGTATTTTAGTATGGGCTTTAATTTATATTCGGCTATTATGGAAGACGCAGTCGTTTATAAGTAAATTTCCTTAAGGCTGCGTTGGATGAAGTGTAGTCGACCGAATAGAATGGTATTATTAACGTGTTTCTCAGCGAGGAGCGTGCAAAAGGTAATTAAACACTGCGAAGGTATTATTTTACAAAATAAATAATGAAAATATGCAATGAGAAGTTCTTCCACAGCAATAACTATCTAGGTACATAGCTGGGTGGTAAGTCTGGGTATACTTAATGTGAGTATAGTTCTAGAGTGAAAAGGAGTAATTTTTGGGAAGAATAAAGTAGCTAAATATGAGGAAGTGATGAAAGCAGAATCTTGAAAATATTTGTCAGAAGCGCTGTAAAAATTCTATCCCTCCATTTTGAAATCGTAAATTCAATTTTGTTACGATTTTTAGTAAACCGAAACCACCAAAAAACCACTAAAATTTTCCAAACCCCAAAATTGAACCGAAACGTTCGAAGAACCAAAATCAAAACCGAATCAAAATCTTTTTTGTTTTTTGTTTTTTCAATTTCTTCGTTTTTTTCTCGCTTTTTCTGGTTTTCAAGTGCAGTCGAGTTGGCCAATTCTTCTGGTGCGATTGTGTGTGAATGTGAAATGAAAGGATGCAAAATCAAATTCTATTGAAGTTTGAGAAGTGAATTTCAGAATTTTTTTGGCTCAGTGAGTGACTGAAAGCAGTATTTGAATTGACAACAAAACCACTAAAATTTGGGGGAAATCGAAACCAAAAACCAAAAGGTTTGAAAAATCTGAATCAAAACCTAAACCAAAATGAAAAAGTAGTGATTTTAAAAATAGTAATAAAAAAGTAGTAAATTTTGTCAACATTTCGATAAAAGTAGTGAAAAAATGAATAAATTGAAATCAGAGGCGACCGAAGGATAAAAATTTAAATTTAAAATTTTACGTGGAATCGTTTTTTTCTCATTAACCCCTCCTCCCCCTCCCATGAATGTTGTCTGGCTTCGTTACTGTCCAAATAATTTTTTTTATCAATTTAGCTGGAGAATAGAGTTGAATTCAAGTAATGACTTGAATTCAATTTTATTTTTGTGTAATTTTGTGAGAAGCAGGCAGCAGCGAAAAGTATACAGATTTCTGAAAAAGAAATGCTGGTAAACACAATGAAATTAGATATAGCGATACGAAATTATTTCATTTTCGATTCGTGATTCGTTTTTTTTTTCATAAAATGTACTTTTTTTGTATTAATACTTTCCTTCGACCCCCTGTCCCGAAATTGACGAATTTTATTAGCATAGGATATGTTTTTGCGATGACCAAACCCGAGAAAAACGTCAAGAAATTCTGACTTTTAGGCATTTTGTCTAACTTTTTTGGACTTGGAAAAATTTTTAGATTTCCCTGACTTTTTTTTTAAATTGACTTTTTGCACATAGAAAATTTCAGAAATCACGCTCATTTTCAGACATTTTGTTAGACTTTATTGAGCATAGAAAATTTTTAAAAATTCAAATGAATTTTTGACCTTGTAAAATTTCAACTTTAAAGGCTTAGAAAATTTCAAGAAAAGTTTAAATTAGAATATGGTCAGACAGCTTTTTACCTAACGCTGATTTTTTGACAGTTTGTAAGACTTTTTTGAACTTGCTGACTTTTAGAAATTTTGTCAGACTTTTTTAGACCTGAAAAAATGTTCAAATTTCTATTAATTTTTTTGATTTCGAAAATTTTAGAGATCATATTGATTTTTAGACATTTTGTCAGGCAAACACTTCAGTCTTTTTGGACTTGAAAAATTTTACTGATCACGCTGACTTTCAGACATTTTTTCATGCTATTTTATACTCTCTGGACTTGGAAAATTTCATAAATTCTGACTTCTTCGATTTCAATAAATTTTATTAAGTTTCCGTTGACTTTTGAATTTGAAAAAATTTGGATTCTTTCAAAATTAGAAAATAAAAATTATCAGGGGTCAAGGTGGGGCTTTTGTCGTTTCATGTTTTGTTCTCTCAAATTATCTAAAAAAGTCGTTTCGGTCCTTGTTTTGTTTCGCCACCTTTGATCAGAATCAGGGCTGGAGCGAGCTGGGGCAGGAGAGCAGCTTGTCCCTCTCCCAAGCTGAAAAATTAGTCGTTTAGTTGGGAATTTGGAATTGAGTTGGAAAAACTGTAATTTAAAGTGAAACATTTCTGAACGAGTTGGAAAAATTACCAAATGAACTAAGTAGAACATTTTAATCTGAATTGGAAAAATTACGATCATGGTGGGAAAATCACAAGAGACGATTTTTAGGAAAAAGCAGTTGGAAAATGAAATTTAAGCTTTTGGGTGCCTTTTTCTACAAAGATTTTCGCCCTCGCTTCGCTCTGGCTCAAGGGATTCATTTATTTAGTAAAATAATGAATGTTTTTAAAATTTGTTCAAATAAAATTACGTTTTTTAGATGAAATTTCAGCTTTTGGATGCCCTTTTTTACAAAAATTTTAGTCCTCGCATCGCTCGGGCACAATCTCATTTCAACAAAATAATTTATATATTTTTAGAAATTCTGTATAAAATTAATCACATATTTTTCGATGAAATTCAAACTTTTAAACGCCCTTTTCAGAAAAATTTTCGCCCTCGCTTCGCTCTGGTTCAATACTTTTACTCTGTTTGACAATCACTTTTCTCCATTTTCATGAAAAAATTCCTACATTTTGAAAATATAATTCAAAATTCACATATCGTTGAAAAAACACAATATGTTGAGTATTTTTTAATATGTGTACAGCAGTCCCCCATCCTAAAATCTATGAAAGTTGACCAGTTGGGAATTTCTGGTTCTTTGCCCCCCAAAACAGATACCTTCGCTACGCCCCTGATCAGAATAAGAAATCAGAATAATTCTCAAATATAGAAGGAAAATTCTTTTTTTTCTCTCGAATTAATGGTATCGTCACCTTCCCCCTCCCTTCTCCACTATCAAGACTCGTAATCCTAACGTTGCAGCGTTGGTGATATTCATCTTGATTTTTAAAGTACGCTAAGTGACGAACATAATATTTTTCATTTTTGAGCATCTATAACCCTTGAAAATTTAAAATTCGGGGTAATGGGGCAGTTTAAGGGACTTTGAATAATAATGACATTATTTTAGGAACACGCTGTATAGAGTAAAATTTCGTATCCGGAGAGCTAAATACCGCGCGGACTAAACAGTAAATTAACATTTTCAGCGCGTTTATTTTGAACCTGACGCCAATTTATTTGACGAAAGCTGGCATCGTTCGGTAAGATTTTTCCTACGGGTCAAAGAATCGTAAAGTTAATTTTTTCGCGACTACTATCAACGATAATTTATGTTGGCGCGTGCATTCGTATATAGTATGTATGTGCTCGCGGACGTCTGATAAAAATAGTAAACACGGTTATATATACTCGGCATCATAACACTACATAGATGAGACAAAAACACTCGATTATGAAAAAAAATAAGGAAACGGAATGCGGCAGAGGGGGTGTCAACAACGAATAATTATGCAGTCGTAAAATATCGTACCGTTTCCCCCTCCGCGAAGAAATTCTAAAAATGAAGGAATAATGATAACACTCGAAATAAAAATAAAACAAACGCGAGATGGAAAGTCGTTAAGCGTAAGTAAGGAATATAGAAGGGAAAAAAATGCAAATCAACGACGGTCCTTAAAAATATGCGAAGAAAACGAGCTAATTTTTTGTATAAAATAAACGCAAAAGAGACGGATGAAAAAATGCTGCCTTTTTTGCAAGATGGGAGGTGTAAGGTAGCTAAGCGAAGTCGACGAAAAAACGAAGAAAAATTTTATTACGAGAATACGACGGAATAAATTCTTCGCATCCGGTAGCTTCTCAAGGCATGTCGGTTGGATTTTTCTTCTCAAAGGTATTGTCTAAGGATTACAGCGAATTGTCGTTTTTGATAAAATTTTAAGCTTCTTAGATGTAACTTTTGGTGACGCTGAGGCGAGGGTCTGCGTTTGAAAAATAAGTATACAGGTTCTACGTGTACAGGATGATTTGTATAACCCTTTTCTTTTTTTAAAGACTTGGTCAGAGTATTTGAATTTCGAAATGGAGAAAAAATGTCGTATTTGATAGCACCGTTTTTTGTGCAAGAAGAATTGCGAATTTTTTACTTGATTGTAAAATAATTGTGATTTTTCGTAGGTACCTGACTTTTTTCTGCAAATTATTCAGCGAGAGTGGTTATTCATCTGCAAAATGTGCCTAGAAAACACGTCAAGTGAACGTGTTTCCCTTTTTTAAATTTATGAAGAAAATGTCTTTCAGAAAAATTCAAATTGAAAATAATTTTTTATCGTGGAAATTGACGAAAAAGGATAGTAAACTAAATAAATTACCTTCTAATAATTTTTCACCAACTTCAAAATTGAAGAAAATATGAGAATGAAGGTAATGAATAGTATTTTGAAAACTAAACAAATTTTGTTACGATGAATTTTGTCTTGTATCAAAATTAAAGAGAAATTTAAGTGAAAGTGAATTTTCAAACGGTCATATGAACTTTTGCAGTGGCCAAAATAAGAAAAAATTGATGGATTTTTTCACAAATTGCGATACAACCAAATTGTGCAGCTTTTTTTGGTCTTGATAGGTGATTATTCCCGCAATAACCCCTCCCCCCTCCTAAAACCGGTCTTTGCAGTCTAAGATGAAATGAGATAAACGTGATATAAGAGTTGGAAATATGATTTATTTTTTTGAAGTGATGTTTCCAAATTATTTTTCATCGAACATATATTTGTTTCTCTAACACTCAAGACGAAAGCATAGATTCCAAATTTTGATTTTCGAAAATTTTTTTGACTCCACGACGCGATGTCTCTTGACACGATCTTAACGGAATTTTGACTGTTTTAAAGAAGCAAGTTGCCTCCTTTACCCCTTTCAGTGCGGTCTGGAGGAGCTAGAAAATTGAAATTTCTTGACTTGGATAAAATTTTTTCCAATCTTTTCAAACATCGAGTCAAAGAGAATTTTTTCAAATTTTCTAAAAAAAAACAATCATCAATTTTTTTTAGAAAAAAAATTATTAATCCAGGATTTTTTTTTTGTAATTTCAGTGTGTTTTGTTGATTCATGTTGCTGTAATTTTTCAATATGTGACATGGATTGCTTTCAAAATTGACTAGTGTTTTTTGAAAAATTATATTTTTTGTGCCAAAATAAAAGTACCTAAGAACGAAATTTTTTGTACTAATCACCCTGAAAGTTCCATGCAAACGACATACGAAAAATTTTCACCCTTGCCTTGATATCAACGCATGAATTACGAATGAAGAATTTTGGTAAAATATTGTAAGGTGAACGATTTTTTACAAATTGTTTTAGAGTCCTATTGTACAAATAATCCATATCAATTTTCAAAAAATCATTTTTGAAGGGTTGAAAAACATTAAAAGCTAATTTCTTGTGCAACTTTTCAAATCAAATTGACAATCCTCTTACAATTTCTTCATTTTGTTTTTTATTTTACACATTCAGAGTGGCCCTTTTATAAGATCGATGATTTTGAAAATGAAAAAAAAACACTTTGACTGCAAAAATCTCAAAAACTAATCCCCTATAAAAAATTTAATAGCTCGCAGGAGAAAGAGAATTTCAAAATCTACAATTTTCATCCCTTGAAATTTTTTGGTAGCTTCCTTAGTTTGGCCAAAAAATTCATGTTTATGGGAAATTTACAAAGTCGATGCAATTTTTTTGTTTTTTCATTTTCAAAATTATCGACTTTTGGTATGTTTCCCATAAATTGTAATTTTCTTTCTGGGTCACCCTTCATGTACAGGGTGGTCCAAATAGAAGGGTGCATACTTTGAAATATTACAAAAAAACACATTAACTGCAAAAATATTGAAAATTGAGTCCCTTGGAAAAAAACTAATAGATGATAGAGGAAAGGAAATTTTAAGCTCTACAATTTTCATCCCTTGAATTTTTTTCGTAACACCCTTACTTTGGCCAGAAAATCCACTTTTATGAGAAATTCACGAATTCGACATTTTCGAAGCAATTTTGACTGCAAAAATCTCGAAAACCAAGCCCCTTAGAAAAAAAACTAATAGATCATGGGAGAAAGAGAATTTTAAGCTCTACAATTTTCATCCCTTGCATTTTTTTCATTGCACCCTTAGTTTGACCAGAAAATCTATGTTTATGGGAAATTCATAAAGTTGATGATTTTGAAGATTATGAGAAAAAAACTTACGTTTTTCTTTTAATACACAAAACGGATTTTCTGGTCAAACTAAGGGTGCTTCGAAAAAAATGCAAGGGATGAAAATTGTAGAGCTTGAAATTTTCTTTCTCGTATGAGCTATTAGTTTTTTTCTACGGGGCTTACTTTTCAATGTTTTTTAGTCAACGTGTTTTTGTTATACTTCATATGCACCCCTCAATTTGGGCCACCAGGACCCTGAAATATCTGAATTTACAAACTCGAAATTTCAGCTTGCGTTTTTTTTTTCAGATTAGAATCGCAAAGAATTGAAAGAAGAGGAAATCGAAATTTTTGTACTGATTTTCTTGGGGGGGGGGGGCTTAGCAAATCCCTCGCAGAAAAATGGAAATAATTAATTGTGATTTGATCCGATTTCCCGTGTGACATTTTCAGTTCGACTTGAAAATTTTTTTCCAGCTCTAGCCTGGAGATTACATTCGGATGAAAAATGTTAAAAACAACTATTAGTTTTTTTTCAGGCACGAAAGGGTTAATTTTGAACACGAGCAATATTTTCAAATGTAACCTTTTTTCTCAATGGCACTCGGTTATATCGAAACCTCTCGAGCTGAGTTGATTTTCACGCACAAGACGCGTCTCTAATGTAGGAGAATAGTACTCACACATATACGACTTTTTATTCATTTCGAATTGCCTAGCCACCTGTTCGAAGGAACCCCGAGTTATACGAATCACTCGGTATATATTTTTTTGAGTCGGCAAAAATCGCCGAATTAAGCTAAGACTTCGACGACCTGGAAAAGAATGCCGAATAACAATTACGAGCGCCTAATTTAAATACGGTTTGTAATGTGAAAGATGTTCGATTATCGTAGCCGTTAAAGCGAGTAAACAATTTGGTAGTGTACCGTTTAATGGTTGCTGAACAGCTACGCAGGTCGAAGGAGGCCGAGGGGGTTACCAGCAGCGCAACGGTTATGGTAAACTATATTTTGAGAGAAAATTAAACTTGGTCCCTCTCGTTCTCTTTCTCTTACTCTTGCTCGTGCTTGTAGATTGTTGGGTATTTAAACGGGGACGCTTTGGTACCGCACCGGTCTTTTGAATAGCACGTATCTGAGGGTTAATTACATGCGAGTTTCGATTTGTTTGTTCCCGTTCCGCGTGTACAAAGAGGCGCGACCATCCTCCGCATACCCCGGATCTGTTTTCAAAAGAAATTTTTCTCGTGCACAAGCGAACAGCATCTAAAGATATTCGTTTAATTGGCAAACTTGCCGCCGAATACGCGTTAATTTCATTGTTTCGGTAAATAAAATTAGGTAATGGTGGCTCGAGCGAGGGGGCGGACGAGGGGGTGTGTATTATGGCAATTGAGCCGGAGAAAAAAATTCGTCGTTCGTGGTCTATTGATAAAAAAGCTACGTTTAAAGTTACATATTCGAGTGATTATTATAACACGACCGAGGTTATTATCACACGAGACAGATAGTTCGACACGCGTTGGCGGTCTATTTTTTGGAGTTTGCGCAGCGCCAGTGGCAACCGCAAGGCAAAGGGTTGCGGGAGAGGTGCGGATAGGCAGATGGTTTTATTGACGTTATTTAGAAAATTTTCATTTCGCAGTCATCGTCGTATACCGGCGTGAAAATTGTAATTAAATTTCAAACACGTTTACATACGTTTACCTACACTACGCAGAGATGAACTCTCGTGCAAAATGATGAACATAAAAATACCATACTATTATATACGTTTTGATACTCGTGTACCTAACCTACTATCTATGTAGATGTACGTATTGTATCTCTTCTCCACCTACGCCAGGCCATGTACTCGTATACGACGCTTAATACACGAATAGTGTAATTTTTCGCCGCCAGGGTATCCATATTCCAGTCTACGTGCACGTATATGCGAGTACCTAAAGCTTACGTGTACATTCAGTGTGTGAGGATACATCGAAAGCTTCCCCGAAGGCGGAAATTTAATACCCGCTCGTCGTAGTTTTTCATGTGTAATGTAAATAAGATCATGTCGAAATTTTTTTCCACTTCATTATTTTGGGACCATACGTGACTTCGATGTTCGCCAGCGCCTTGAATTTTGATCGTATGCAAAATTTTTATAATCTTTTTTGTCGAATGTCATACGTGACATGTGCCCTACTAAGGAGAGTTGGCGTCGATTTGCCTTTTTTTTTTATTTTTATTTCGACGGCAGTGTCTAGCTGAATTAATTCTTCGATCGAAGCGATATTTACGTAATGTTCAGAATTTCTGTCGATCACCTGAACCGGTTAATATTACGACTGGTTTGTGTCAAAATATGTATTTTGATGCTGCGAGTTGAAATTAGGCTGAGTTGAGAATTTTTGATTGGTTGAGTATGGGAATAACTGACGTATTGGGTGTTTAATTAGCTAAGAGTAATCATATACGTGAAATTTGCCCATTCTTTGTGTTATTTATTGCCATGTCCACTTCCTCAAATCAGTACTCTGAAACGAATCTATTTTTTTACGGTTCGAAAAACGTGAATGTGGAAATTTGCTTTTGGGATACTGTAATTGACTGGACACCCTGTGTATCTTCTGTTCAGGTACATTGTAATGATTCGGTAATTTGGCAGTAGTATATTTTTAGTGGTGAGATGAGATGAGAAAAGAAATAACGAATAATTAGGTTTTTGAAAGACATAAATTTCAAAAATTGTCCCAGAAGTTATAAAAAGGCCTAAAATTGAGGCAAAAATTGTTTGAAGAAAAAGTAAATTTGATAGGCAGCTCAGCCCAAAATTTCTTAGCTCCTCCAATTGATCTCCCAAAAAATGTATGGTTAATTTTTGGAGATTTGCACAGAAAATTTAAGGTTTTGTTTTTGTCTGTTTTTTTTCAACATTTCTGCCCCCTGGGAGAAAGTTTTTTCAACTCTCCTCCATCCCCTCCCCCTAATAAATCTCAATTCCAGCTACTGCTTTTAGAATCCTTTCAAACACGTTATCATGATGAAGAGCGTAGCCGGGTTTTATAGGAGTGATTTGGCCCTGAGCACCAAAATTTAAATTATCCAGTGGGAGTTTGTCCTTATGGCTTAAAACCCCCGTGACAAAATTTTCAGCTCGATATCTCAACTGTAATCCCTTCTGGAGGGTTAAATATGGATTTTCGTTGAAAATTTTCATTTTTGGCAGTTTTCACCGGAATTTTCTAAAACTTGCAAAGATGGTAGATGGTGTCAAGGGTGATTTTTGGAATTTAAAAAAAAAAATTTCGAGCACTTTTTGAAGGTCAAATGGACATTTTAAGCTTTCCAGGGGCCATTTTGGTGACCCCTTTGAGAGGAGCAGTTCTGAAAAAAATATATATTGTGTACTTAGTCTAGATGCATAATCCCATATTTTTGTAGAACTTGATATCGTGGTGCGTCATCTTCAAAAATGCAAAAAACCTATTTTTTCGTCCATTTTCCCCCCTTAAGTGGGTCATTTCTGGTCGAA
>FIZU01029765.1:0-11065 GCA_900064475.1 Pseudococcus longispinus
GGGGGGGGGGGGGGGGGGGGGGGGGGGGGGGGGGGGGGGGGGGGGGGGGTATACAACACCTCCCCCTCCCAAAATGAAAAACGGGCGTTTTAATGAAAAATCAAATAACGAATTGTGAATGGAAAAACTTGAAAAAGTGTTGACCTCTTTTCTCGGAAAATCTGAGAAATTTAGCATTTTGAGCAGAAATGATCAAAGTCATTCCCAAAATGTTTTTAAATCAAAGTTATGAAATTATTTTCAAAATTCTTAGAAATCACGGAAATCGTGATACCAAAAATGATTCAAAATTATTATTTAAAAACACGATTTTTCTCAGTAAAAAAAATCATGATTAGTGAAAATCATTAATTTCAAAATAATTTTGAAGTTTGGACCTTTTTTTGACCAGCCCATCTTTGATTTAGAGTGGGGAAAATTGCATGTGGAGTCGAAAAATACGGAAAATTCTACGAAGGTGAAAACTTTTAAATTTTACTTTCCCTCCCCCTCCCCCCTCTCCACCAAGCCAATTTCAGTTCACCCTCAAATGTAGCTGAAAAGCAATCGAAAATACAATGTAGCCCATTTAAAAGATCAATGGTTTAAAAAAAAAATACTGACTACAAAATTTTTGAAAACCAAGCCTCCTAGAAAAAACCTAGATCGTTGGAGAAAGGTACTTTCAAATTTTACAATTTTCATCCCTTGCATTTTTTTGGTAGCACCCTTAGTTTGGCCAAAAAATCCATGTTTATAGGGCAAAATCGATAATTTCAAAAATTAAACAACTTTTGACTGCAAAAATCTCGAAAACCAAGTCCTCTAGAAAAAAAAACTAATAGATCACAGAAGAAAGAGAATTTCAAGCGCTGCAATTTTCATCCCTCGCAATCCATGTTTATGAGAAATTTACAAAGGGTAATTTTTTTTCATCTTCAAAATCATCGAATTTGTTAATTTTCCATAAACATGAATTTTCTTGCCAAACGATGAGTGCTACGAAAAAAATTAAGGGATGAAAATTGTAAAGCTTGAAATTTTCTTTCTCATATTGACTACTACTTTTTTCTAGTTGGCTTAGTTTTCGTGGTTTTTGCAGCCGGTGTTTGATTTTTTCAATTTTCAGAACTATCGACCTTGTAAATGGGCCACCCTGTAATCACCCCCACCCTCCTCCTCATAGAAATTTTTGAAACCGAGTTTGTATCATCACGATGGTGATATGACGAGAGCTTCAACTTTCAAGGTGCATTTTTTTGAAAAATTAGAAACTATGAGAAGAAAAGTTCAAAGAAAAATAATTAATTTCTAAATATTTTCAGTAAATTCGTCAAAACTTGACGAAAACTAATGCGAATTAGTTGGAATAATATACCTACTGCTAAATCGTAGGGTAAATTATGAACAGTTTTTCGTTGGAAATAATAATACTAATTTGCCATTAACGTATCAACATGAATGATTTACTTTGGAAGTTGACTTGAGGCGGTTACATTACGTCAGCGTCGTGTTATTAATAATATATTGTAATGACTTAAGCAACACGATAATTTAAACCGAGTTTTGAATAGAAACGAAAAAAATTCTTGGCAAGATTTGCATGTAGGAAAAAAAATACAATATATGACAAATACCACGTGTTAATGGAGGGTAGTTTTTTGGTCGTATAGTTTTCAATAAAAATTGATAAATTACGTCAAAACGAGTTAGGTATATTAGGTGCTAAAAAAAATTAATTAAAAGGATCGAGACAGATTATTCTTGTGATGAGCAATACCCTGGTACAACCCTAGTCGTAAACACCTTTTAAGAATTAATCGTCGAGAACACTTTTACGTCGATCATTTACTCGCAAACGAGCAACGATAAGCCACGTGCTAATTAGTGGGAAATTCTGCCATCATAATTCCAAGTACCTACACTGCGGGCGTATTATCAATTGACTTTTTCCTAACCGGCTGACAATTTTCCATGGTCAGTTACTGATACGAAAAAACAAAAATCGCGAAGATGGTTTTGGCTCGAAAATGAATTGTTTTTGCGATTAAGGGGCGTAAAAATATGTATGAGATTAATTTTTACGAAATCATTTCGTAATAAAGGGGAGCCGGTTTATCGCATAGTTGAAAATATGCGCTTGTAATTTAGTTATAGGCAGCTAGATGCTCGAACGTCGTTTCAAGAAGGTTAAAGACTACTTGGTATTTGAAAGAAAAGTAATAAATACCGTTACGCTATTACAAAAAAGTAAAAACTGGATTAGTATTGTTACAGAGGCGAAGGGGGGAAAATGGAAAACCTTGAGAGTCGATATGACTCCGGTGGATGTACCTACTGAAATACTTCTACAATTGATACGACTTGTTAGAAACCAGTTACCTAGATACCTATGTAGGTATTTATTTTCACGTGGTTGTAGTTGTGTTTGTATTATTTCTACCTTGCTCGTCAGTCCGTTGAAACGCAAATTTTAAAGTATAGATAATTTTTTAATAAAGGGTGTCGAAAGAGGTAGACGTATTTTTGCATAATAAAAGACGATATATTATTTATGTGAAAAATTTTTCCAATACTTGGCGATGATTTCCAATTTTACAAATGTTTTTTTTTTTGTGTTTTCGATCGTTCGAAAAAATGCATTTTGCATGATAATAAAATTCATTAAGATATGGTAATTTTATAGTAATTTGGTTAATCTGTCGGTACGCCCGCTTTGAAGAAAAAAACTCATTTTAAATTGAAACTGAGTGCACTTGAAATTATCAAAATTGCTGCGGAAATTTTCAGCAACATCGCAATAGGTAGATATACTAATTTTGTGTCAATTACACTTGGAGGATTGAAAAATCTCTCGAGACCAATTAGTGATGAAATTGGTGTATAAAAGCGTAGCTGTGAGAGGAGGAGAGGAGGAGAGGAGAGGTGATAAGTAAGCAATCGTGGTTTTTCCTAATTTTCAATGTAATCAAATTATCAAAATAATAGTTCATAGGCAAGGAAAAAAGGGCCAAAGTAAATCCACTTCATAATATTCTAAAAATCTTCCTCCTACTTACTCTATACACGTGTATTACCCATCCCTCTTATCTTCGCCAGAAAAGTTATTTTCGTGACTTGGGCGGAGGGGGATATTACAAAAATTTCAAATTGAAAGCGTTTTCCGATTAATTTGATGTCTCTGATTACGAATCTGGTGTCTATTTTACGAGCTAGAGCTTTCATTTTTTGACTCGAAATGCCTAACTATTCAAAGTTTGAACTGTTCGCATGAAAGCTCGGGACAGCGATTTTGGTGAAGTTCATCTGACTCCGGCAAATCCTGCCAGAAAACTGCCGGAACCTCACAATGCAAAAAACACGATTCCTGGCGTCGAAAATCCCTTGTGCATCTTTTTTCTTGTCAATACTGAACAAAAAGTGTTTTTTTGAAAAAATGAGGTGAAGATTGCAGTTCCCATTTTTTTGACAATTTTGATCATTCCAAAAAAAAATCCTGTTAAATGCGTTTTCCATCTAATTCGAGGTCACTGATCACGAATGAGGGCGTCCATTTTGCTAGGTGGTGCTTTATTGTCAAAATAAATCTGTTTTTTCGACTTATAAAATGAAATTTTTGCGAGTAGGAAAGAAGTGCGACAAAAATTAATACCACACTCGTGATCGGCAACCTCAAATTAGCTGGAAAACATCTTCAATTCGAGTTTTTTTTTGGATAGTCTAGGTAGTTGGAATTTTCAAAAAAAAAAACATGAGTTCTTCGCCTTTTGAACCTCCTTCTCCCCCTCCCCCCGTTTACTTCTATTATGTCTGATGAAATATCTACGAGTCAAACCCTAAAGACATTCGTGTTGATTTTTTCTTCTTTTTGAGAACTGTTCAGAATCTAATCTCAATTTTTCTGAGAAAGAAGTCAATCTGCATTTTCTTTTTCTTGGAATTTTTTCAGCATTTATTTGGAATTTTTTTAAGGAGGGAGGGGGTAGATTTTTTTGAAAAACAACGATTTTTGCTACAAAACACAGTCAAGTAGGAAGATTACTAGGTATTTGAAATTGATGTAATAAGAAGGCGAATGTGATAATATTGCATAAATACAGCATTAGAGGAATGAATACGTTATGAAAATTTCCAAGTTTGAGAATGAATGGCTCAAATACACATTATGGGTGAACTTCGAACACTTATACTTTAATTATACGTATTTTGTATGTAGCATACAAAACACGATCCGCAAAATGATCGGTATGTTTAATCAAGGGAAAGTTATATGTATAATAAAAACGAATACTAATACCATAGTTCGTATTAAAAGATACGAATTAATTCGATAGTTATCGAGTATGAACACGTTGATTAGTTTCGCTAATTTTTTTCAAGGCACCCTGTGGCCAGTACATAATGATGTACGCTTAGTACTTTTTTTGCGGAAATTATGGACAGATTTTTGACGAGTATTACGCCCGCAGTTGTGTTATTTTAGTCCACGTCTTGTATCTCGATTAAGTTTTCATAGGTGTATTATGATAGACGTCTGAATGCATTTTTTTCCACGAGCACGTGACTCGATAGCGCACTTGAGAAATTCCTTCGTTTAGCTGGGTTGTTTTATTACATCTGCGACTTATCCATTTTAGAGAAAGACTTGGTAGTTTTTCGTATATTTGTCTCGAAGTCGTATCCACGATTCCACCTACAAATTGGGCACGATTACTCGAGTCATTGTCAAGGTTCAAGGTGACCGATAAAAGGGGGTTTTCGGTACGGTCATCACCATATCTGCGAATTTTCATTTTATTTCCACGAATTAGCTGTCGAGGAAAGGTCATCCCATTGTGTTTCCGGATTAGAAAGGAAGAGAGAAATCGATTGACAGATTATAAAATTGTGAAAAAAATGGACCAGTTGGCCTTGAAATGGGATGATTTTTCAATTCGAACAGGCCCTGTTGGTCGTGAAGATGTACATTGGAACCCTCGTTATCGTTACCAACTCTCTTAAGGGGTATTTCCGAAACATCGGCTGTTGTTCGAGTGAAATTTGTTATTTTTTGGTGGGATATGTGTTAACCTTAGCCAGAAGTAATTAGTTAAGTATACGAAGCAGATTAGTCTATTTTATCGTATTTTTCACCTTGTAGGTATAGATTACGTAGCGAAGTAATGATTCGGTGGGTAAGACAAAAGGAATATATCGATGACGCGAACGAGTGAAGCTCGTAAAAATGATAATTATAAATGATCGGGAAGTTGGCGTTACAATTTTAAATACTATAATAATATTCATTTTATGTCGGTTGGTAGGAATAAACACGTTAGTATGTAAAATACGAACGAAGAACGATGATTGGTGAGAAAATGACGTAACTCGGTACTTAGGCTACTTACCTATACGTAGCAAAGTCGTGTACACAGACACACGTGCTCGTTGAACCATCGTCGAATATACTTGGGCTGAGCAAGCGAAAGTAATTCGTCAAAAATATTCAAACATGATTAAGCATTTACATGTAATTAATCAGTTCTCGTGTGATGGTTATCAACTATACCTACGATACGGTTAATTTGTAAACAATATTGTTTGGGATATGTAAACCGAATGGGATAGGTGTCCAGCGTTGATTAATTTGTCAGAAGTTATAACTCGTAATGAGTATTTTGAAGGATTCTAGGTTCAGACTTCGGAGTAATAAATTTTTAACGTTTTATTTTATCTGCTTTACGACCGTTTGTTGTGATTAATAGGGTTGGAAATTTTCTTCGTATGGATGGCCACTCTGAATGAAGATCACGGTAAAAAAATTCATTACGAATTTAATGATTACGACGTGATATAAATCATCGAAATGGGCGATCTAATCTAGGTCTTGATCTATGCGTTTGCCATTGTAAATATACTCGTACGTACGCGTACGTTTGTGGGTTTCGATTTTCGAATGCGTCGACGAAGATATACGCGTAATAAAATGAACCTAGCGGGAATTTAAAATTCAAATTGATCTACGCGTGTAAATTATACGTTTTGTAATCATTACGAGCGAAGATTTTCATCATTTGTCAAATTTTCTTTCTATCTGGCTCAGATTTTCGATAGTGAAAATTTTTTCTGACAGGTGTCCGAATTTTAGGGATGTACTCGTTTCTGTTCGCGGATAAAATATTCAATTTTTTTAAAATTGTATCTATAGATACAGGTGCCTACATAATTTTTAGAGCATCAGTGTCAGATTCGAGTCGTAAATTGCCGAGTACATTTATTAAATTCCGTGATAGAATTTTTTTGAAAATTATACGTGCCTATAATTTATAGATTGGGTATTATTTTACCAAGTTCAAAAAAATTGAAAAATTTTCAGAAGGAAAACTCCCAAAATCAAGGGCAAACAATAAAATTTTCCATTTTATTACAAAATTTGAAAAATTTGATTTTGTGGGGGAATTTTTCAATTGATTGTCTTTTCTACATTGAGAAAATGGGTTGAATTTTTTACATACTTGAAAAAATTGTTATAGAAATGTGAAAGGGGAGGGGGGAGAGGAAGAAATTATGTTATTCAAATAGAATACGAAGATATTTTTTGGGAATATTTGATAGGATTGAATTTTATTTTGATTTGGAACTTGGGATTTTTTTGATTTTGTAAAGTGTTCGGTGATCTGGGTAGATATTTTTGATTTTGAATTGAAAATTGAGCATTTTTTTAAGGAATTCGAGCAAAAGTGTAAAGTTAGAGATTCTCGATTTGGAAAGTAAAGATTTTTACAGTTTTTACCTCTAAAATTAGTAATATTTTTCAAATCATTTACAATTCAAAGTTTGGGATTTTGTAGAAGAATAAGAATACCTTGGGAATACAGAGTTCGAATTTGGAAATCGTGATTTCAGATTTTTAAACTTTTTTGAGACTTGAATTTGGGATTGATAATTCAGAATTTTACATTTTCATAAACTTTGATTCGATTTGACCAAACTCGGGAAAATTTCAAAAATGGAAACCAAGGTTTTAGATTGGAACGATTGGTTTGAGATTCAAAGCTTGGGATTGAAGATCCAAGATTTGATATTTTTGTAAAGATCTCGAGACATTTTTTTTTTTTTTTTTTTTTCAACGAACGAACGAAATTTATTTTTTAGCCATCTAGAACATTAAATAGGTGAGAATATTTGATGAAGTTGAGAGAAATTTAGAATGTTTGATTTGTAATTTTAGGTTCGATATTGAAAAGTTCTCGAGGTAGTTGTTTTTTTTTCTAATATAAAGTTCGAATTCAAGATTAAGTTAGGTTCGGTTTGACCAATTGGCCACTTTTAAAAAAGCTTGTAGTTTTAAATTTTGAATTTCAGGTTTGAAGATCAGGAATTGGAATTTTTTTAAATTTCAAGTCTGGTAAGCCTGGAATTATTTATTATTGCCAACCTTTCCCAAGCTTTCTTATAGTCGTTGAAAAACGAACGATAAGTGAAAAAATTTGATATTTTTTTCAAAATTTGAAACATTTAAACAAAAATGTGAGAAGTTGTCGTTACTTCATTACTTTGTGAAAATTTTGATTTGAATTTGAAAACGAAATTTGTTGTTGTAGGTAAGTGCGTTGGTGTTTTCTAAGATTTAGATTCAGTATTTGATATGTTTATAAAAGATTTAACAGTTTGGTCAAATTTAGATTTTAATAGGTACCTATTCGAAATTTGATACTCTAAATTTAAAATTAAACAAGATTGAAGACTTGAGATCCATTTTCCCCGCCTTTTGATGGAGAGGTACGTAGGGCAAGAAATATAAATTCGGTAAAAGTCGTTTAGGCTGTCGAACACAAATTTGACTTTTTTTTCGCTCAACCCTCCTGCAGCACCCCAAAAATTAAAATTTGAAAATTCTCGTAATTCATTAAATCAATTGGAGTGAAGCAGTAGTAAATAAGAAGAATGTTTTTCGGACTATCGGATCCGAAATTGATTCTGTTTCTTCATTTAACCCCTCTGAAGACCTTCGGAAATGAAAATTTGAAAATTTTTTTGGTGTTTCATCGAATTAACAATTTGAGGAAAGTATTTATTAAATTTAATTTTTTGGAGTTTAAAATTCATTTTAAACTTTACTTTTTTTATATAGCCACTCTGTGAGAGCTTCAAAGATCAAAACTTGAATTTTTTGCTTTTTGTCGAAACAGTTTTAAAGTATTGAATTATTTGGTTTTTGGATTGTTGAATTCGAATTTGACTTTGACTTACACTCGTCGATTTAATATTTATAGAACATTTTCCATTTTTTGGAGCAATTAAACTCATTTTAATCAGAAGAAATTTCGATCAAATTTTGATTTTTAATTTCTTTAAAATGACCAAATGAAAAAATTAAGAGGTCAAACGGAATAAATTCGATATTTTACTCATATTAAATGAAGTAATAAGAGCGAAAAATTCAAAAATTTGAAATACGAGGCTCTTCAAGGTGAACTTATGAGAAAAATGAGATTACATCCGAGTTCAGAGCTTCATTTAATTTCGTCCAACTATTAATTTTCCTCCTGAATCAGCGTACAACAGTAAAAATGACTTATATCAAATGGTACAAAATTGACGAAAATATGAATTAAACTTTTTTTTCTTGATGCAGAATTTTTTATAGGATATTTGAGAGAAATTTTGTTCGAAGAGAAGTCCTTGGGTTGTTTGGACCATTCGTACACCACATAAACTGAAGAAGAAATTTTGAAAACCCCCGTTTTTTTGTACCTAAAACGTGATATTATCAATGCAAAATTAAATTTCGTCGATTAGTCAAACATTCCATCGATAGCTATCACATCTGATTCACTCCAATTTCTCAATACCAATTACCGATTCGTTATTTCGACAAAAATCGAATAAATTTTTCCAACGTATCATCGTTTCGACGTATTTTTCCATCGCATAAGTTCAAACCGCAACCAGTTGCGTAGTCTTTGAAATCTACATATAGGCTACAGGACGCGAACCGATCCACGAATGATTCATACCCCGGAAAACAATAAGCGACTTATAATGTGTGAATTGAATTACAAGGCGAACCAAGAAGGGTAAATCAAAGTGCCACGTTTCGATCTCGCTTCCAGGTTCACACGACGTGATACGAACAAAAATCACTGTTATGTCGAGCACCTCTCTGCATCGCCCTTCTATTCCTACTGCCATTTCTATCAATCCAGTATGAAATTTTTGGCCACCAGACAACACAATCGTACACATATACGTGCGTAGATACTTTCTAATGCAATTTGCAATAGGTGTCTTGTGCGTAATACGCATGCAACGTTTAATTAAATTCGATTCCTTTTGAATTTTTTACCGGACGAAAATACGCCTCGACCCTCGAGCTTGGAAACATTTTACCTGTTTGACTTCCTTTCTTTTCAAACGAATTCTTAATCCGGTTGCATACACGTTAAAGAAGTAAAAACAAATGAAGGTTTGGACGGTCGTCGAGTTTTATAGTAAAATTACTCTGGAAATCGTCGTTATGGTCAAAAAGTACGTTAATTATGTATAATTTTCGACTTACGAACGATGTGTGCGTCAAAGAAGAGCAGATAATGTATAAATCTATGTACTTAGGTCGTATTAGCCAGTAGAGTAAATTGCATTTTAGGTCAACAAACAATTTTTTGGTTTTAAAATGTTCTTTTAGCGTAGCATATGCTTTTGCGATGACCAAACTCGTGAAAAACGACTTTTTTGAACTTGCTGACTTCTAGATATTTTTTCAGACTTTTTTGGATTTCCATTCACTTTTTGAATCTGGAAAATTCCAGAGATCATGCTGATTTTTACACATTTTGTCAAGCTATTTTAGGCTTTCTGGCCTTGAAAAAATTTTCAGATTTCAAACGACTTTTTGGACTTGAAAAATTTCAGAAATTCTGACTTTTTCGATTTTGAAAAATTTTATCGAGTGTGTCAGTTGACTTTTGAACTTGAAAAAATTTAGATTGTTTTAAAATTTGACTCGAAGACATTTCTCGAGACATGATAACATTGTGTCCGACTCTTTGATTTGAACTTACAATTCGATAAAGTCAGACATATCTCAGATTGTAATGTGCACTTGCTGAAAGAACAAAAGCATATGCTATGTTCTATACTTTCATGGATAGTATAGAAATAGAAATGATCAGGGGGGTCTAGGGAGGTTGTTGTCCTGATTAACAACCAAAATTCCCCGAACTTCACCTCTCGGAAAGTCCCCCCAATGAGGACCAAAATAATCCCTCTCGTGTTTTTCGTCTGTAAGTCTTTAGATATGCTATTAAACGAAAAAGTGATCATAATAAAAATTAAACTACATAAAATTTGCAACGAAAAAGCACCTATTCATTTTTTTGAAAAAGTGAACGGGTGGCGCAAAAACACGCCTCGAAATATACAGGGTGAAAAAAATGAAAATTGTCTCCTTACTTTCTGTGAATATCTCACAATTTGGGGAGACGTATGTGTATGACTGATGACTTACTATAGATAGACCCTAATAAACTCCTCCCCTCTCCACTCCAAAGCATCTCATATGCCTATCCTAATGAACTCCACTTTTATTTAAAGGGTTTCTACTCTTTAGCAGTGGCGCCCAAAGGCATGGTGCGGTATTGCGGCTGCAATAGGGGCCCCCCCGAGCTCGGGGCCCCCAAGCCAAGTTGGGGCCCCAAATTTGACCTTTTCAAAATATGCCAAAATTAAAAATAATTAACAAAAGTATCCACTTAAAGCAATGAATAAGAATAGTTATACTCTAATCCAATATCTCTATAAATGGAATTTGATGAGGAAATGAAAATAACCACTACTTGATCGTGTACAAATCACTTTATAAACGTACCAAACCACTACCTACCTACTGCCTTACATATTTAGTAAATATACTTATTCTATTCACTCGATAGGTATTGGTTGATACATTTACCAGTGTACACTGAAGAATTGGCGAAACACAAGAGCAACAAAAGTACAATTGTTCATGTTGATTGCAATTTTATAAAATTTTGAGCTTAAAAAATCAACTTTTTTTTTAAATCAGAAAAAAATTTTCTCTGAAAGAGGGCAAAAAACACGAAAT
>FIZU01029768.1:0-32582 GCA_900064475.1 Pseudococcus longispinus
CAAGTCCAAAAATTCATTCAAGATAACAAAATTTGGCGACACAAAAACGTAACGCAAAAAATTATGTTGACCCCCCCCCCCCCCCTCCACCCACCCTTGTCCCGAATAAGAACGAGCAATATTTCGCCTCTTCCTTCATTCACCTAATTTCCAGCCAGTCCTCAAAATACGATTGGATTTTACTCCAAGAAATTTTTCACCGAAAAAATCTATGCTAACCCCTTCCTTTCCACATCTTCCCACCAATCTCGAAAAAAAAACATCAAAAAGTCCAATTTCTAAAAAAAAAAAAGTTTGTGAAAGAGAAACTGGCCTTAGTGGTCTTGACGTCACTCTCGTTGTCGTTTTTCCATCGTCTTCTCTCCGATCCCTCCTTTCTCGCTTTCGTAACCGGTCGACGAAATAATATTCGTGTGAGATAATCCAACGTCGATGATTACTTCCGGCGAAAGTGGAAGTAACCACGTAATACGTTCTATGAACTTGTAAACGACTATTTCGAGTTTCAAGTTGCGAATTTTTTTTTTTTTGGTAATTGAAACACGACGACCGACGTTGTTTGATTTTTATTCGTCGAAGCGGTAATTCATCAATGGCCTAGTTCGTTATCAATTTTTTTTTGTTTTTTTCCGAAACGTTTATAAGTATGCCAATTGCTACGTAGATTGAGAAAAAATACGTATGTGTTTGTATTTTTTTTGTACCAATATAACACTCGCTAGTGTGATTTCCTTATTGCGAATAGATAAGAAAAATCCTTTGGTAGATGGTTTGTTTGCGGAAATTCCTATCGAAATAGAGCACATATAACCTATTGAAAAAAATTGTAGAATTATGGTTTTCTCGATATCTTATGTTTTTTATTTATAATTCGTTTGGAAAAAATGAAAAATTTATGAAATATTTTCATATTTTTTTTTATTATCTCGAACTCCGGTTTAATGATGATGAAATATTATCCTCGTGATTTAACGAAGAATGGATGCGGTAGAGGGGAAAATAGCAATAAAAATTGGAGTACGAATATGGAAAATTGGTACAATTTGGAGAAAAATCATTATTCAATTCGCTACGTATAGTTGGGAAACCGAAATGAAAAAAATTCCTTATCAAATTACCTATTTCGTGGTGCTTTAGACGACGAAATATTTTTATTTTTCGGTTCGAAAAAGCAAGTTGAAAAAAAAAACGAAAAGATAAAAAAACGCACAACTTCCATAAATTAATTCAGATTAATATAAAGTCTTTTTTTCATTTTATGGCGACCTAGTTTCGCAGTTTGAAGTTGAACGAACTGCCACTGGGTCAACGTTATAGCTTGAACCACAAGCTCCTCCTTTTTCCTCCTCCATAGCATTACGTCCTCGAGAAAGAAACCCTCTGTGTTTCGAAGCAACGACGAGAGAACGACTACGACGTCGATTTTCGAATTATTTTTATTGACGTCATTGCCGCGTTCACTTTTCGGCGGAGTTGTGAATTTTTGAATTATTTCACGCGGGTCGGATCGCCTCGCGAAGGTAATTTAAAAAATGATTTTTCTTATCGAGCATTTTTTTTAGAGGGGTTTGAAATATCGTACTTATTTCTCGAGTGTTTCGGCTTTTACGCAAAGTGACGAATTCGGTGGTGGGGAAATTTTTAGAGGGGATTTACGAGCAAATGTATCGATTTCATCGAGTTTGTTTAGCGTATTACAAGGACGAAAATAGAGGGTGGAATTTTAAACCCGTCAAGATAGTTTTTAAACCGCGATCGAAACGCATCCGATGTTTTTGTAATCCGAATGGCTTTTTTTGGCGGAAAAAGTTTCGTTTCGAGGATTTAGCCGGAATTTGCCCTGCCTTAGTTTTTTTTTGCAGCTTGGATATTTCACACCCTATTTATATGACACGGTGTCGGTGGATTTATATGACATAAGAGCGAACGTGTCCGCTTTGTTGTGACGTGTACGCCATATCTAGCAGATTACGCGTTGGAAATTAGGCGCTTAACCCTAAAGTGGAACATACAAAGATGTGTATTTGTATATTGTAACCACTTAACGCGAAACGGTCTATTTTTGGGATACGAATGTGTGCGTAGCGTCGAGTCGATGCTCGTAACCCATTTGGCTTCGGCAACGTTCACCGGAGACGTACAAGAACGCGAAATCTTATAGGAAGTTGTCGGCTACACAAGTGGAAAATTTGACAATAGGGTTGGAAAGGCTTTGAGATGAGGTGAGAGTTGGAATTTTTCAAAATTGAGTTCGAGGAGGTGAGAGGGATTCAAGGTTAAATGATGAAAAATTGAGACCTAATGAGTACGTATGTTGAAAATTATTGATGGATTGACTTTTTTTTCAAAGATGTGAAATTACGAGTATTTTTGATTGCAATCGAATTTTTTCGTTTGTTTTGGATCATTTGAAATTAGTTGAGTAAAATTTTTAACAATTTTTTGGTCAGTTTTTTATATTAAGATGAAAGGATATTTTTGTATTTGATTTGTGAGCTCATTGTTTTATTCAGTTTTTTTTTTCGCAATGAACTATTTTATCAGAATCACTGTTTTCTGGAGTTTCACATTAATTTCATCAGAAAATTTGATATTTTGAAGTCAAGCAGAATTTCAAGTTGAATTGAAGTCATCAATGTGTTTCTGACATGAAAATAATTTAAGAGCATTGACTGAAAGATGGAAATGCTATTTTCTGTGGAATCAGAATGTTCTAGGGAGAGGGGGGAGAGGGTTCTGATCGGTCTTCGCCTTAAACATGATGCATTTTGACAATTCGGAATGTACAGGGTGGCTCACATGGAAGATAGATGGTTTTGAAAATGAAACAAAAACTTTGACTGAAAAAATCTCAAAAACTAAGCCTTCTAGAAAAAAAACGAATATCTTGTAAGGGAAAGAAAATTTAAAGCTCTACTATTTTGATTCTTAGCATTTTTTTCGTTGGACCCTTTGTTTGGCCAGAAAATCTATGTTTATGGGAATCTTTTTTCATTTTCGAAACCATCGACTTTGTATATGGGCTTAATTCCCCTGAAACATGGATTTTTGGTCAAACAAAGGGTCCAACGGAAAAAGGCTAAGAATCAAAATTGTAGAGCTTGAAATTTTCTTTCTGCTTTAAGCAATTTGTTTTTTTTCTAGGAGGCTTAGTTTTCGAAATTTTTGCAGTCAAAGTTTTTTTTTAATTTTTAAAACCATCGACCTTCTATGTTCAAATTAATTGAAATCTTTGTATTTGGGGGGGAGGGGGGAGGTTCTCGAGCACATGAAAATTTTCAAAGTATTCTCAACTGCGAAGGCACATGTTTATATGCTGGCCTTTGACAATTTTTCAACTCAAAAATCGTTCAGTTTCACTTAATTTTGCCAGAAGTTGTGAAAAACTCATGATTCAGTGTAATTTCAGTAGGAAATTTGTTAAATGAAGAGCAAAGGAGGCACCAGATCAAAATTTTCATAATAACTGAAATTATTTGTACACTTATAAGCTACAATTTTTATCTGAACATTTTTTCTCCAAAGGCATTAGGTATAATGACAGAGAGATATTAAGAAAAATATTGTAGATACTCTAGGAATGAACGCGAATAGAATAAGTCATTGAAAAAAATCCACTTCAGCTCGATTTGTTCATCTACAATGCTAAGAATCTATTGGTAGATTAATTTCATCCCTCCCCCTCCCCTCGTCATCATACAAAATGGTTCATTTTGCCCACATGGAGTCATAATGAGCTACTTGATGCCAAAATTTATACCTTTTACCTCCCTAGAGTTACACGTACTACATATTATTACATCTGCTCGAGAACAGAGTAAGTATATTACTCGTACAAATGCGGAGATATTTCTTAACAGTGAGACGGCCACAATGACGCGACGTCGGTCGTAAAGACCCCGACGACTAATTATGTAAAGTTTCGAAGACGAATACACATTCGTACACAGCACATAGGTAAAATTAATAGCAGGTATGCTCAGCTAAAAGCATATGTTACGTGGAGTAGAAGAAGAAAAAAAACCGCTCAGGCAGAGGTACCAAAGCATGTGTATAGCCAGTTACATCCGCGGATGGCGACGGCGGCGTCTACCTTCGATATATTGTTTATGTTACATGGTCACATTACGTAGCAATTCGTCCGAAATTGAACGCTGCCTATGCCGCGTCGAACGCGCGCGCGATGCTTGAAAAGGAGGGAGTTAGCGATCTTTTGCTAATCGCCGTAGACAAGGTTGACCCGAAAACAAAAAAAAATAGAGAGCAATAACCTCTCGGTTCGCTTCCTTTCCCCGTGCGCTCGTTGCTGACCTCAATCTTCTGACGGTGTGTGGCTGTGCAGTGTGCTCGCGTACGTACGTAACTATCTCCCGCAATACACAGATGTGTACCAGAGATGCCTACGCAAACGAACGAATCTGGCCAGTCGTTTCGGTCTTCGGATGAATCATGGTTTCACTTTCGTTTAGAGATACGATATTTTGGAAAGAGGTGCAAAAAATTTCAGAATAAAAGATGCGGTACGTGTATTTGGAGAAATTGGAGCTTGATTGAGGGGTGAAGGGGGTTATTGTTGGAAAATCGACCCTAGGGTTCGGATTTCTATACCTCTATTCGGTGCTAGGAGGCTGGCTTTTTCGATGACGTAAACAAATGAGATTTTGAGTAACGACCAACTTAGATTAATGGAGGAAAATGAAGCTCGCTCGAAAACGACCAAAGCAACGCGAGGACGACGAACACAGAGGCGAGGGAAATTGTGTGTGTTATAATTTTGTAACGTAATGCGGAAGTTCACCTCGAAGAGGATTAGTGTGGGTGGTTGAGGTAAACGAAGGGGTTGAGGGAGGGTGCACGAGGAGAAATTTCAAATACTCGCCTTTCCTCGCCTCTCATCGTAGGGGTGTAAAAGCGTACGTACACAAGCGGCGTACAGCTCGACGTACGTGTATCTGAAAAATCGCTAAATCCACAACCGTGTCAGGGTCGTAGCGGTAATTTCAAACAAAACGAAGCTTTTTAATACATTTCAGAGGTTCGTTATTGTAGTTTAATTTTACGTCGAACGTCGGAGCGGCCGTAAAAAGAACGCGTAAACTCGATATTTGTCATCGCCCTTTGGGCTCCTCAGTCAAGGCTGTACTCGAATATCCCAATTTTTTTACTCCATCGAGAAGGAAAATCACATCGCGGTTACGTTTCGCCTTCTTGGTGCTTTTAACGTCGAACTCGAATAACACAAAAGAAAATATCGTAAAAGTGAAAATGCACGTTAAGTATCCATTCACGTTATCACGATCCAATAAAATTAACGGTGTTGGGTGGATTAATTAAAACCAGTTTCATTAATCGGTCTATTTATCAAATGCGATCCTTTTATAACGGTTTTGACATTTATTTATATTTTTTCTCTCTCGCTCTTTCTTTCTTTATTTCGACTTACTGTTATATTGTAGATTTTTTTTATGGATTATGACGCTATATGACCGACGATAAATCTACTTTCGCTATTTATATACTTTCACTGGAACGTGAATAGAAATTCTTGGGTATTGGCAGATGACGATTTAATTGATTTAACGCGTTGCAGTTTTTATTTCGTTTTTGGTCGCTTTGCTGGGTTTGTTAAATGGAGCCTTTTGTGAAATTTTACACTAAATGGATGAAATCGGAGAGTTTTTTAATTGCATGTAGCATGGAATGGAAGGATTGAAATTATTCGGATTTAATGTAATCGAGGGGTTGAAAATGAACAAGACTAATGCGAGATGATTAATCGATTAGTTTTCGTTCATTTTGAATTTTACGTATGAAAGGCAATAACAACAATAGAAATGAAGTATTTTATTCCGTACTTCTTCTATTTTTCGCTTGAATTTAATATATATGTAAATTGAAGGAGAAGAGAGGACTGATACGAGTATTATGAATAAAATTGACAATTTTTCAGATTGATGTTGTGTTCACAAGAATGAAAAATTTTCGTTTTCTACATAATACCATGAAATTGAGACGTAAACTGATGCTGACCCTAGATTCGTTATCCAGGATATTGGATTTGAAAATACTATTAACCAACGTTACCAACTTCAGCTTTGATAAAATGTAAAAGGTTAAAAATTTAAAGGTGAGAGATTTGGAGATGATGGAAAAATCACATTTTGACAGATAATAAAAAGTATCACGATTTTGAGAACAAATTGAAATTTGACATTTCAATAAAAAGTCTGTTGGAAAATTTCAATAATACAGGGTGGTCTATATATAGAAGGTCAATGGTTTTGAAAATTTAAAAAAAATCATACGTTTTTTATTCAAAAACATGGATTTCCTGGCCAAACTAAGGATCATATGAAAAAAATACCAAGAATCCGAATCGTAGGGCTTGAAATTTTCTTTCTATCATAAGCTATTGGTTTTTTTCCTAGGAAGCTTAATTTTGGTGATTTTTGCAGTCAACGTTCAAAATGTGATATGCATTTTTTACATTACGAAATTCTACTGCAAAAATCTCGAAAACTAAGCCTTCTAGAAAAAAAACCAAACGCTTATTGCAGAAAGAGAATTATAAGCTCTATAATTTTGATTCTTACCATCTTTTTGGGCGGCCCTTAGTTAGGCCAGAAAATCCATATTTATGAAAAATTTAGACCTAACACGTTTGTTGATGGGCTACATTTCTCATAAACATGAATTTTCTGGCCAAACCAAGGGTCATACGAAAAAATTCTAAGGATCAAAATTGTAATGCTTTAAATTTTCTTTCTTCCAAGAGCCATCAGTTTTTTTCTTGGATGCTTTGGTTTCGAGATTTATGCAGTCAAAGTTTTTTTTCTGTTTTTTCAACCCACCTTCTACTCGTATGTGAGTCATCCTATATATTAAACATTATGAAGCATATCTCAAATCCTGAGGTAGGCCGAAAAAATTCATACTGTATAAAACCAATTTTGTAATGATTTTAATGCAAATACTCATTGCATCATTTTTGGATTTAATGTAGAGAACAGAAACAGGAAAAATATAATTGCATATTGCACGTCCAGATCCAGAGTACCAATGTCATATCTCAAAGAAAAAATGAATTTCTACATTTTCTGTGATATGACATTGTTACTCGGGATCCGCGATATGATAATTTTACCATCTTCATCCAGACTATTTGCAGAAATATTTATTAAACTAACTGCAATGGGTTGGAATTAGTAACGAGACAATTCTTTCTCCAACGTTATCCTCAAAAATTCACGTGTGACTCCAGCAGGCTAAATTGATTATGTAATTTTCGAATTATCAACACTAGAACGGTATTCGTTCCCCTTTCATTAAACATCTACATTCGTGAATTAATTACAACTCACCTGAAAATTTTCCCAATTTTTTTTCCCACTAAGCAGCCAACTTAACCATCTGAATTATGTGTCTCTAAAATTTGAGGAATTTCAAATGATGTCAATCAGATAATCAGATCTTTTGTAAATCGACAAATTTTCCATAGAATTGAAATATTTTACCGCTACTGCTACCTTTGCACCGTTGTGACATTCGCAGCTATGCTACCCGCATCACACGTTCCCAATGCTCTGTTCGCGACAATGAGAATATATAATCAGTCGTAGAATAATAATTGTTGCTATTCGAATGTCGGAATTATACAATGATTCATAACGATCTAAATCACGTTTCAACCTACTTTTGAGTATTTTTGAAAAACACGTTTGTTCGGATTTTTTGAAATTTTTGCTAATTTAGAGAAAATTACATTTGTCGCCGCACAGTAGCAACAATGACGTAGAAATCGACTCATACTGGTACACACAGGTGTGAATAACGAGGTGATTTGTATAGATCAAAGGTACGAGGGGAAGGAATTAGTATAATTCGACTATGTACCTAATACCTATATCTCCATACGTAGTTGCATAGTGAAAGAATCGCATGTTTGTTGACAATACTTATGTATACCTAGTGTAGAATGTTGGCGATATTTCCACAGCACTAGGTTACATATGTACAGGTAGTTAAACTTACCTGCGAACCTATAACCGTTATAAACGAATAATACGTGCCTACGTAGCGATGAAGCGAAACTGGGAGAAATAAAGTTTAACGATATTTTAATTATTTTCGTCGACGAAGCGCAGAAAGTAGGTTGACCCGATAGTCGTTGCCCTTTTTAAAAAAAATAACGTAAAAACGTACCTACGGTAAGCGACGCTCACGAACCGGTTGAAAGGGAAATAGAGAAATGGAAGTGAATAACGGTACTTCCAGAGTCATCGAGCGCGTCAGTCGGTTCTGGTTGTAGTTACGGCTATACATATAGGTATTTGCATGGTCGAAATTGAAAGTTCCAAACGTGATTGGCCACATGACTATGCCCCTCTGTCATCATACGATGGAGCCAACGATGAAAATGCGACCTCAGGTTCTAACGGTACATGACTTGATAACGGTACAAAACGGAGAAAGTAACTCCTCCGCAATGCGTATAAACAAACGGAGAAAGTAGATTTGTGTACCGTTCATCGACCATGTTTTTTTTTTTTACAAACCGAGCTAAAGTGAAAATTGAACCGTTAGGATTGACGAGTTTCCTTTCTGTATGATGACTGGTCTCATATGCGGAGAGTAAAAAATAGGTGATTCCGATTGCGCGAGAATGGCTGTAATATAAATGGTTATGTAGCCGTGATCATCGCGTTACGATGTATGTAAAATAACGTGGTGTTGTTTTATCCATCGCGAATACTTTCAAATCATCAGCGAATCATCCTCGTGGTATATTTTACTGTCCATTTTTTAATAATGATCTAAATGCGTTTGGAAACGTAAGAAAAGCGAAGTAAAGATAAGAGGAGCAACGATGCCACTTAAAATTACGAACGATTCGTTAAAAGTTCTGCGATACTGAGAGCTTGTGTGGGTACTTTTTTCTTTTTTTTTTTCAACGGATATGGCAACGATTAACGCGCCATCGTTTAAGACGAGTTTAAGTAAACTATACGAAATTATAGGGAAATGACCTTTTTACATAGCTTTATTCCATATAACTTATAACGAGAGTATAAATTTGTTACACCAAGTCTTCTTATCATACGTTGATACGGAAAGAAAAACAAAATATTTTGATACGACGGTGAACTAGGTTACCGAGAAAGGTTGTTGAACTTTTAACCGTGCCGATGTGCTGCGCAGTTAGCCATGAATTGTACGCACAAGGGTGGAGTTCTCTACTATAAGTTGGCTGCTTTGAATGGTATACTCGGCGTTTTGCAAAATTACCCGGGATGGGTATGCAGCGAGCTTTTTTTAGGCTCGTTAAGCGGCGTTGAAGGGAAAAAACGTGGGCGTGTTGAGTTTTATCTTTATAAATTATTCTAAGCTGAGATGATTTCATCTAGAGGGCGAATTACGAGAATTTATCATTTTTTCGTTGAATAACGTGATGGCGATGTTTGCTTCTCGCAGATGAAGTATGTAGTGAAAAAGTATATGAAGAAAAAAATGATGATGGTTAATTTGTCGGTTATTCTGGTAGGATTTTTACTGAAATACCAGTGGTGGCTTATGATCTCGAATATCGGATTGTTTGGCTGAATAGGATCGTAGTATACCAGATAATTTGACTGATTAGGGTTGTAGACTGAGGTCTTATGCCAGTGTTGTCTTATAGTCTGGCTATTATACCAGGTTATTTGGCTGAACAGGGTATTAGATTAGGATCTCATACCAGTGTTGCCTTATTATCTGTTGAGTATATCAGATTATTTGGCTGAATAGGGTATTAGATTAAGGTCTGACACCAGTATTGCCTTATGATATGCTTGGTATACCACATCATTTGGCTGAACAGGGTTTTAGATTAGGGTTTCCTACCAGCTGTCTGTGTAGACTGTAGTATACCAGACTATTCGGTTGAATAAGGTTTTATGGTCTGCTGAAATAATTTAGCTGATAAAGATCAAATCCTATTTCAGTATTTCTCTGTGGATCAATCTACAAAAAAATTTACTAAAAAAAAAGTTTTGCTCTGACTTATCAGATTTCAACAATAACAAATTTTAGAATATCAATCTGAATCGACTTTAGCATCTTGTTATCAGTTACCACAAAGGCTCTGCAACCCGATGCCCGAGGGGACATCTACGCACACACCACATAACACCTTCATAATGCTGGGCCAGCGTTAATGGTCGCCACTTTATTTTGTAACATAAAACGTAACGCGATTCTAGAAAATAGGTTATATGCCGGTTATTGCACTACGATTGGAAGGTATCAAGCAAAGCGAGAGAGATAGATAGAATTAGGGTCACCGGGTGTGCTGTGTGTATGTACACAGAGTATATACGAATAGTATTGTAAGTTCGCGTATATACGAAACCTACGAAGAGGGGAATAGCCTTCTCTCTCTCGCGCGCTCTCTGGGTTTTGATACGGCACACGTAGAAGTAGGACAGTACTTGGAACGTTGCAGATTTTATGAAATCATAGCACACCGAAGCGTCGTACCTACCTACGTATTGTAGACACATATCCTACCACGTGAGGTACAAGCCGAAACCTTATTTTGAGTTTTTGCTTTTCCGTCGAAACGTTCCCCCTTTACTTCTGTGGCATATGGATGGAAAATTCTGTGTCGTTTAAATTCGAGCGAACAATACAGCTTTAGGCGTATTTTCGACGTTAATTAATTAGCGTTCAGTCGTTTACGTTCCTCCGGTGGAATTAAATAATAGTAGGGAAAAAACAGCGTAAAACGACGACGACAGGATTAAAACCAGAGGGTGGCGTTTTTTTTCCTGCATCCGAAGGTAAAAAAACACGCTACGCATACTGCGCCACCGCCTCCTGCGCCACTGTGAGCGAGGTGAAGCATGCGTGCTTTACTGTTCAAAATGTTCACGAGTTCAACGAACTCGGAAGGGTGATAATAGCGCAGGAAAATCCGGAAAATCTAAAGAATCTACCCACTGTTGATTAAGTCTCGGAAGCTAGTAGGTCGCTTGGTACGTTCGTGTTGTTACAGTAACTACATACATTTTTCCTCTGTCGTATTTTTCGCGCGCTTTTTTGCTACTCCTCATTCCCCGAATTTTTTCCTATATCTATATCTGCGAATTCTTATAAGGTCGTTATCTGTGATCCAGTCGTTAACAATTGGTTACCATCTTTTATATCATATAGTTTCGAATAAGCTTTAACCTTCCCTATACCTATTACAATTTTTCTCAGGTGAACTCCTCATGGGTGTCATCGTGCTCAGAAATAATACCAAAAAAGGTAATGTAATTAAGTGTTCTTTTGCTATGTTTGTTGTAGACTGATAAGAGTAGTGTAAATAAGTGTATGAACTGTCAATTTTTTTCAGAAATGAAGGTTATTTTGGTAAAAATTAACTATCATTTCGACCTTCCTGTAAAAAAATAAATATAAAAAAGGTGTTTTACACAACAATTTGTGGTTTTAAAAAAATCAAAATTTAAAAAATTGACATTCAATTTTTTTTACCAATTGAAAATCCATATAAATGAAGGGGGGAATTCCACGTGCCATATTTATCATCCAAAACAGGGAACACTTATTTTTGATTTTAAAAAGTTGCTATTTTTCAATCTAAATCAAAATAGATTTATCATTTTCCAGATAATTTTCCCTCTTATTTCAATTTGGATCATGTGTGATGTAAGTTGTCTAATTTTTCAGAGAACGATTCGATTATGAAATACTCATTTGCATAAATTTAATGAGTTTTCTGTTATCAGTTCAGTCTGGTTTAGCTAACAACGAGTGAATTTAATCAATAGCTAATCGAAGTGATTAGATGAACAGGGAGAGGGAGAGGGAGAGGGGCTATCCAAATAACTTGATAACTTTTTCCAAAAAATAGTTGGAAAAAGTCTCAGATTCACTAATCAAAACATTTTCATGTCTTTTTTTTTATTTTATCACTCAAAATATGTGGGGGGAGGGTGGAGAAGTCCCTACGTATAGTCAATTGAAATTATTAGAGTTCAATGTTTAATTTTTATCATCCTAAAAAAAATTAATGAAAGGATCACGCAACAATATTTTTATTATTTATGTAAAATGTCAGTGAGTCAGTATTTCTCTTCGATAGTCTCCTTGGCAAAACAAACAAGTGAACAGCTGGATTGAAATTTATTGTGAATTGAGAAAAAAATCCCAATTTTTCTCTCTAGTGTTAAATTCTTGAGAATAAACATTGTTTTGTTGAAGTACATTTATAAAATAATGATATACGAGTAGACGTATCCTTGATTTTGATATGTATATCAAGATATGTTATATATAGGTATCTGGTATAAATATTGTAGGCGATTAAAAGGTGTGTTTTGATATTTGTCGATAGGTATTGTGTACTTTATGTGTGTAGTTGTCTTTCACGATGGAATATTTAATACGATTATTATCACAAGTTTGATATTTGTATAGTCGATCAACTGCTGCTGGCACGACGACAGCTACTACATAACTCATACAAATTAAAAAAGAAGGTCCTTTTAAATTAACTGTGAAATCGATAACCAGCTTATTTGCTCCTCTTATCAATTAAGCTAAATGATCGGTTTCGATCGATTAATTTCGTACGTAATGAATAGGCGTAGATGTGCGAGTATTTTCGAATGAACGATGATGCATACATTGTGGACTACGATTAATACCGATCGTTGGGTGCTCGAGATGCGTAGATCTTGAAACCGATGGTAGGAATTCGACGCCATTATCGGGATAGTTTTTCATCGTGTGGTATTTATTTAATGAAAAGGGAGCAATAAGGTTCGGAATTGGGTATTTGAATGAAAATCAAACACGAAATATCAATTTGAAATAATACACGAACCGCGTACGGTCAATTATCTATCGGAAAATAACCAATGGTATGGAGGAAGGAAGTGGTGTAGGCAAGTACAACGCACGTAGACGTATTGTTATCATATTAGATATTAAATAATATGATTCGCGGTGAACTCGCGTCATGTAATTAATAATCAGCTCATGGAATAGTAAAGTAGAAGAGCGGAAACGAGACATGATGCGTTTGAACATACGAGAGAGTCGGACATCATCATGGTATGTACAACAGAGCCGAGCAGGAAAGTGTTAAAAATATTGTTATGGCAGGTTGCATAATACGTACGAGACATAAGACCGCGGTGTTGCGGAAGGTACCATAAACGTATGACGAGGTGGGTAAATATTCGGAATAGCTCGACATAAAAATCTAAATTTGAATGACAATAAGACCGAATCTCGATACAGACGGAATTTCTAAATTTTTAACGTCTGTTGGTAATAAGAATATACCATCGCTTTCAACTCTCTCGCCCCTCTCTTCCCTCGCACTAATTACTAAATTTATTTGGCAAAGTGTACTGCAGTACATCTCGCCCAGCAACGTAGATATCTCTGAAAAAATTTCGAAATGGTGTTTGAAAAAAGTTCTATACAGAACATTGGCCCGGCCTAATTTTTAATCTAAGATCGTGCGCTGCTCCGCGTAGCTGGTAGATTTGGGGGAATCTTTTTTTATAATCGATTGGCCTTTATCGAGTTTTGATTAGTTCTATGTGTGTGTTATCGTACGTCGAATTTGCGTAATAATTTTACGATTAATTTTTATCCAAGATGATTTTTTTTTGGCTAATTGGAAAATGATGAAAATTTTCGATCGCGAGTCTCGTCCTTTTCTCGATATTTTCTCATTCGCAAACCAGCAAACCGACCGACAATCCATAACATTCGAGTCTGCATTATTCCAAGGTGGTATTAAGAAATAATGTTATCAATATCAGATTCGAGAACGAAAGAGCGAGCGAGAAAGAGCAACGGTGTCCCAGTTTCTGGTTTGGGTTAGCGACCGAAAACTGGGCCAAGTGTTACCTTCGCGACACAAGTTCAAAGGACTGCGACGTCAGTACCTTACCCCGATACCCAACGCCTCGTGCCGAGTTCCATTTTAGCATGCTATGTAACGCGACGGTTACGTATCGTAATCGATAGATAGCGTTGTTGTATAATTACCGCCGAACCGAGCCGTATGGTGTGGTGAGAGAGAAGGTGAATTATTAGCCAATTTATCGCTTCGCTGTAATACTAGCCGACCTAATGTGTGCTCGATGATTTCATATACGTGGAGATACTAGAGGGAGGATTGTGCCTAGGTTGTTGAGGGGAGAGCGGAGAGATATGGGGATATTCGGCGTACTGTTGAGCAGTCGAGTCAAGGTCGTTCGAAATCGATTCAGGTTGGATTTTTTTGGTTTGGTAGTTTTCGAGAGGGCAAATTTCTCGACATCTTGAAACGCCCTCTTCGGTGTAAAGTTGGACTTTTTATTAATTTTGGGCGTATTTGAGAATTTATGTATTATTGAGACTTTTTTGAGCAAATCTTTTGGTATTTTGATAATTTTCAAGGAAATGGTGTTTTAACAGCGATGAGAAGTCGTATGGAAATTCGTATGTGCTAGAAAGTAATTAGGAAAAGATTGGGGGTAGGTACTTTGGTGGGGATCTGGCCCACAAAATAAGTGGCTGCGATGTGTTTTATGGTTGATGTCGAATAGAGTTGAAATTGAAGTTTGTAAACAACGGATCTTTCATGAGATTGTGTTCTTTTGATTTTTGCTTCGTTCATGGTAGCAGAGCGTGGTTGTTTGGGGGCCTACTTTGGCCCTTGGTAGCTCTGGTGCTAATTTAATTTTAAAAAAAGTGGAAATGTGATTCAAGGGCCACGATGTGTTCTATTAATTGAGGATCGGGCGAATAATGCGCTATCGCGTTTGAAAAAATATGTTAATTTTTGAAAATGCCACCACTTTTTTGAAAAAAAAATCATTTTTCTGTTTCTTATCTAATTTTATCTTTTTTTTTTTGAAAAAGTAACTTTTTCAATTTACACGACTTTTTCTGAAGATACCACCCTGGGGGTCTAGGTTTCATATAAATAATAATTTCAACTTTAGATCGAATTGCCAAGCTGAAAATTCCATTTCATAGCCATCGATACTTATTACGACGTTGATTATCGAATACCCCTATCCTAGTGAACATACCAAATACGTAGGTCGACGGTGAAGAAAAATTCGACACGATTGAATAATTACAACTTCCTGATAAAATTTGTACAGGGTTGTTAAACGTTGACGGGCGATTTTGAAGTGTAATTCACGTAATGAAAAAGGTTAGCTCATTACCTTCGTCGTATTGAATTCGAAGGCGAACCAAAGTGACGAGAGAACGATTCGCAAAATATGACGCACGATGCTCAAAGGTTGTGAAAAAATTGAAATTTTTATTCGACAACGAACGAATTATCCCGTACGCTTTTCCCTTTTAAATTTTTTTCTCTCTTTGTAAGAGTTTTTTTTTATTAAGAAAGATGTATGCGCGGTTTCAATATTGCGGTTGAAGGCCATCGCGACCTAGTTTCATGGCTCGGTCAACGCTCTCGAATAAACTTTGTTTTTACGTTTTGTAACAGATAGCGCTGCTTGATCGTGGCGAATGTCCGATTACATTGTGCGAAAGAGAATTGATGCAAGCCGAAGTGAAGGCAGGGTCTGATACTTTTTTTTTAGACGCAGCTTTGGGCAATTTGTTATTCTTAGAAATTAAAGTATAGTTTAGTGTACAGCTTGTAGGTATTTTCTTCTTTTTGGTTAATTATAAAGCTCGAATTATAACGGTTGTGCCTGTACGATGTCGTTGTCGTCGTGAGGGAGCGTAGTAGATTCTTGGAAATTCGATTATCGCATCGGAGCCCGTGAATAAACGAGTTATATGGATGTGTATGAATAGAATCCACAATTGGCAACAGCGTTTTATTTTTTTAATTAGATTTTTAACTCGTAAAAAGAACACCGTTATGGGTTATAATATGCGAAAATTAAATATCAAATTGATTTAATATACTGTATATTTGACGTATTATTACGGACGAGCGAAAAAATAGATACGCATTATATTTGGGAAATGTATGTACCTACGTACAGAAGCCACACAACATACATTCCAGTACACGTGTCAGATAAACAAAGAATTGTATGTAATTCGTTACGACGAATATATTTACTAACAATATTTACCCATTAATGTGTGTAAACGACGCTAGCAACCTAAAAAACATTCCTCTAATTACGCGTACTCATCATTTAGATGAAGTATTCGGAAAAAAAAATAGAAAAAAGATACAAATACCTACCAAACAACGTGGTTTAGTAAACCTGTGTCCTCATTAATAGTAATTTTTCCCCTATATCATTCTAACGTTGGTATTTTGTTTTTGTATGTTACAGGTACGTCTAGATATACTATACCGTAGTCGATGACATTTTAAAATCAATATTTCAACTTTTCGCCGTAAGTTAATACTTTACTAAGTAAATAAACGCTTACCGATTGAGAACACCAACTGTACAAATAGATGGTAGCGTTCTTTTAGGCCTATACGGCGAATATTTGGGTTAATACCTGCGTAGTATGGAAAATCTGGAGTGAAATTTTTGGGTCAAATGATGGCGATTGTCTGCGGCTGAAGCGGAGGATACGGAATTTAGAGCAGGATTGATGCCAGAGAGGAGCAAAGGGGGTTTGAGAATGGTTTTGTGTGATGGTTGAAAAGGTGTAAAGATGGTGTATGGAAATTAATTTAATATTTTTCAAATTCAAATTAAACATAACAAATTGCCTGAGTTTTCTTGGAACGTTTGAACTCGAAAAATAATTTTTTGAAATTTAATTTTACGATTATGATGTATTTTAGCAACGTATTTTCCAAAGAATTCGATTGAATTGTATTTATGGCGTTTTGACAGCAGAATTCTTGGAGGAAGTGCAGTGAAATGAATTGACAAATTGATGGATAAGTAATAATCTAATCAACTTGAAATCAGTATAATCGAAATCTTAGGACCCAGATCAAAGGAGTAATACTCTAATCAAGTTGAAATCAGTATAATCGAAATCTTAGGACCCAGATCAAAAGAGTAATACTCTAATCAGGCTGAAATCAGTATAATCGAAGTAAATAAATAAAGGAGTAATTGTTTGAAAATTCAGCTTGACAGTTTTATTGGACGAAAATTGAAGTAAGTTGATGAAAAGTGAACACAGATTCAAAAATTTGGTCAACAAAATCTAAAGTGGAGTTTGTCTGATAAAACATTGCAATTTTTGAACTGAGTTCATTTTTCCTGCGACAATTCTGCATTTTTTTTCTTATTTTATTGTTGGAGGGCCGGAAAGGGCTAGAAAATAGATTCGAGAAGTCAAAATTGAATGGAAATCAAGATTTTATCAGATTTTCCACTGGAACATTATTCAATTTAAAAAATGTGATATTCTTGTCTTTGGCATCAATGAAAAAATGAAATTGGTCCTTTCAAAAAACAAGCCAGGAGTCACTCATTGCAAGAAAGTTTTAGTTTTGCTTTGTTTTCAGCATTTGGTGATAATTAATCTTACTTTGGCTAAAAAAAATCCATGTTTATGGGAAACTTACAAAGTCGATAATTTTGAAAATTAAGAAAAAAACAAAAAAAAAATAGCATCGACTTTGTAAATTTTCCATAAATATGGATTTTCTGTTCAAACTAAAGGTGCTATGAAAAAAATGCAAGGGATGAAAATTTTAGAGCTTGAAATTTTCTTCTCTGTAGGAACTACCAATTTTTCCTAGGGGCTTTTCATTTCCAAAACCATCGACTTCATAAATGACCCACCCTATATACATATTTAAAAATATCAAAGTATCAAAAAAATGAACGTAGCTTGCTAAAAATGGATAAAAGTTGAAATATTTGATGTGCTCTTTCCATCCACTTTAATCTCAGATGATAAGGTAAAGTGGTTCTCTCGTTCATCATTCAAAATATTCTATGATTTGGTATTTTTAATTCGACTTGAGAAAAAATGAAAAAAAACAGACGAATCCACGCCTCAACAAACTACCCAAATTCAGACTACAACACAAATCACGTAAACTTGAAAAAAAAATCGATTAAAATAGTTGAAAGCATGGAAAACACCGTCCAAACAACACCACGTAGCGTTACACGCGCTCTCCTTTGAACCCCGATACCAACGCCTTCAAATTTCCAATCGGCATTACGCAACGTAGCTACGATAATAAAAATGCATAAGCTAGTACCGTAAATACGCACGAGGACCTCTTCGCCATAGATGTACCCAGCTGATAGGTTGACGTGCGTCGTGTGGCGTTTGGTCACAGTTTCGGAATTAAATTAAAAATGAAGCTTGGTTTTTCGTGCCCTCAGATGGGCTTAAAAAGTTGAAACTTGCAAGTTTTTCGGTTCGGTTATCACACGTACGTCGAAGTTGAACGATAGGTGGGTAGCTGGATATGGGGGTACTTTTGACGAAAATAAATACTCTGGGTGGGCAGATGCTGGGGGATGTTGACGCAGTAAAGAGGACGAAGGACCGAGCACAGGTGTGTAGAATACGACACGTGTATCGAAAGGTAATGGTCGAGTATCTTGTATTTTTCGTTTTTTCCTCCCTACCTTGGGCACGTAACTTTAAGAAAAAAAAGTTTTCAGATTTGCGTCCTTTGTGTGAAATACTGGTTACATAGCTAAATGGTGAACGGCGAGGATGTGGAGCGAAATTACGCGAGGGTTATTGTACTTTCGAACCGTGCACATGACCCCTTTCTCGGTCATTCGCACTGCGTTCTCGCTGGTTGTGTCTTTTTTCCTCCTCTAACGCTTTGTAGCATCGATGGCGACGGCAGTACGGTGGGGTTCCCTTCTACCTCGACCTATCGGATATGATATGGCCGTCGGTAGTGTTACGTTTTTAGCGTATGTTAGTGTATTACGAGGACGCGAATTACTGGTGAATAGGCTGCGTATGTATTGAAGGCGAGAGGTACCTCTGCCTATTCGAAGGCACATACGGAGGAGCTTTTGTGTCGTTGACTTTTCACTGCTGCTCGCTGTGTAGCTGACTGTGTGCTTTTTCGCAGAACCACTCGAATGTTTTGGGAATACGACCGTACGAAGGTTCAACAACGCTGCGTAATGTGTACTCAATGCCATATTTTCATTTTGTTTCCTTTTTTTTCTTTTTTCTTTCTCTTCGTTGTTGGCGAACAAAAAAATAAACGAAAATGAGAACTATTATTAACGTGTTTACGAGCCTGTGTGTACTGTACTCGTAATACCGCGATTATATAAACGATTACGGGCGGTTAAACGACCTGATAAGAAATTTCAAACGAGGTTTTTCTCGCCTCCATCTCCCCACCCGTCACCCCTCGACGCCGTCGTCTTGTGCAATGTGTAATATCAACGCTTTTGTGGAACAAATAGACCAAAATAACGCAGCACCGTTTTTATTTCGTACGTAATCTAAGTACGAGTATTTTTTTATCGTTAATTAGCGACATGAGTGAATGATAAACTCGCTAATATATCGAGTCTGTCTAATGTCCGACATCGAGGTTTAACCTTCAAAATACTCGTAAAAGAGTAAAGAACTTTTAAGAATGCGGCCCCCGCAATATTTAAGGTTTTAATTATACTGCATCCGTTAGATCGAGCTGCCTTTCATAAATTTACTATGGCGACTTTAATGGTAAAATAACGTGAGCGAAAATTTTCTTTTTTCCAAAGGAAATCGTAGGTTCGTGTTTTTCATTTTAAAGGTTAATAGTATTTTTTTCGAGGTTTCGAAGAACTTCGTGTTAGGAAGGGTTTTTATTTCTCGGTAGATGAAATTTGATAATGACTGGGTTAAAGAGTACCTAGCTGCTACTTTGTAATTCTGAGAATATAATTTCATCGGGTCGATTATTAATTTTATGTTTATTAGGGCTCTTTAACGATAGGGTATTCGCAAGAAGGGCAGAGGTGTTAATTACTCGACGTATGTTTTGAATTACCAGTAATTTGCTGTAAATATGTTTCCAAGAAAACGATTCATATGAAATTTTATCTTGGGTAATGTAAATTTTCAATATTTTCTATTTTTATCAGTGGAAAAAAATTGAAATTTTATGATCTTCTGTCGATTTTAATTATTTAGAAGTTGGGAAAAATTTACAAAAAAATTTATTTCGAAATGCCGAACTAAAAAAAATTTATTAGTAATTTTTTCCGTCAAATTCTATTTTTTGCACTTGAAAAAATTGTTAGGATTATTTTTAAATGATTAAAAATTTTTTTTAATATTTCATAGATTGCTGAAATGTAATAATTAATTTTTTTGGAATTTTTTGAGCCAGATAACGAGTAGTTTACAATAAAAAAATAATTTAATACACAACAATCCTTTTAAATGATTTCTTTATTAAAAAAAAATAATTTTCGATCGAAATTAATTCAACTGAAAAATTTTTAATGCTTTTAAAGATTATTTTATAATTTTTTCGCTAGTTTTTTCTATCATTTTAAGTAAAAAAAAATTGTACAGGCTTGAAAAATCATCAACTACAATTTTTTGTACCGGAATAAAAAATGGCACATTAAAAAAATTAATACGAGGTGTAAAAAAATTTTCCGATGAATTTTTTTTCATCAATAAATTTTTTCTTGATGAAAAATATTTTTCCACCCTTATAAAATATTTTTTACTCTCGAAAAATATTGTTTCACCCTTAAAAAAAATTCATAACCAAGTTGAAAAATTTTTCCAAATGAAAAAATTCAAATTCACCTTAAAATACCTAAATTCCATCGAAATGACCTTCAAATTAGTTCATTTTCGTCGTAAAAATTTTCCCTAGAGCAAAAAAAATACTAAAAATAATTTTGAAAAATTTTCACGAAAAAAAAATTTCTGTAGCAGAGCGTGGTTTCGATCCACGGACCTCTGGGTTATGGGCCCAGCACGCTTCCACTGCGCCACTCTGCTTACTGGCAGTGTAGGGCGTTTTAACCGCTATACAAGCGTTACCTAGCAACGTTCCACGAACTTGGTAGCATTGCGGCGAATAAAAACGTACCTAGTGTATACTGTATGTACTTGAAATGGTCGTGTATACGGTTTAATGAACTTGAATTCGACGTCGGATTGTGGCAAGTGTGGTATCCTTTGTTGTGAATTTTTCGGGTTAACGAAACGATAAATAAATGTTAAATTTTTCCACGTCAAGTTTTATTTATTGTATAGGCCAGTAAGGTTGTCGGTCTTGGGTGCTTTTTTGTATAGCAGTATATGTAGAGTATTTATGGAAAATTTATATCGCTTGTGGCCGGACGAATTAATCGAGGGGATTTTTTTTTCTTGATTAAATTTTTATTAAAGTGGTTACCTCGAATCATGTGTGCTTAAATTAGCTGCATTTTTGAAGCACTTCATATCATTTTTGATTTCGATTTCTTCGAAAGTTTCATTCGCAGCTGGTATGATAATGGTGTGATTTTCAAATTGCAACATGGTGCTATCGTTGAGGATTTAAGCACGAGTATCTATGTTGTATTTTAGGATTCGATATCATTTTCAAATGCTAATCTACCGAAGATAATTTTAATTAAATTGTTGCAACTTTACTTATTGGAAAATGAATAATGATAGGGGTTTAAATGATGGGTTGTTTTAAAACTACCTTCCAGTTTGATATTTCAGATAGGTATACACGGTGGCTCACAAGAAAGGCCAATTTTTTCCAATATCTCCGCTCCCCCTCCTCAACCCCTATTCGAAAAATGCATAATTTTATTAATTTTTTCAAATCATCTCGAATTACTTTCTTGTTAGCCCTCCCACTCAAATTGAAAAAATCTATTATTTTTCCCTCATTTTTTAGATTGTCTAAAATAAATTATGTATAGGCTAAGAAATCATTTTTGGATGATCTTAATCATTGCTCCCGCGAATTTCAAGTTAGGCAATTTAAATACCTATTTTCATACTTCTCCCTTCCCCCACCCTACAATTTAAAAATCTAAAATTTTCTTATAATTTATTCGATTATCTATATTGTAGAATGAATTGTGTCGAAATATTTTTGGAAAATCTTATTTCAAACTATTTTTAGAACCACTGCCCCAGCGAATTTCAAATTGGGCAATTGAAATTCGAATTTCCTTATTTTCTTGCTATCTCCCCCCTCCTACCCTTTTAAAAAATCAATAATCTTCTTATAATTTTTTTGATTATTTTGAATGAATTATTCGAGCGATAATCTTGGGAAATTTCATTTCAAACAATTTTCAGAAGCACTGCCCCTATGTGCCAGCAAATTTTACGTTTTTTCTTCAGAAATTATTTTCAAAACTTTTCACTTTTTTGGAATAACTGTACTTGGAAATTTTTTTTCTAAAATTTAAAGCCATCATAAAGAGTTCGTTTTTGAAACGAAATTTGGCTCATTTCGTTTCAAAATCTCCCCTCCCTCCAATACCTCGCCAATAAAAGATATGTCAATTCCCTTGTGAAATTTTCTACTACATGACCTGATATAATACGTCGTAATATGCTCGTGCGATTAGCTCAGGTCACTTTTACTACAATGTCTGATATAATAGTACCTCGTGTGTGCTCTAGAAAGGTCATTATGTATTCTTATCACTTGGGTTATGGTTACATTGTTTCAAATGCAGGTTGTTTGTGTATGTAATTGCGTTGCAGTGGCAATCGACGAAAGTGTGATATGTGATACGTTTCGAGGTGAAATTTCACCGGCTAATTTTCAACTTGAACTTCCTTTCGTTGGATTGGGATCGTAAAATACTTCCAGATGCGGCGGGTAATTACATATATGGGATTTAATTTACGATTGTCGGTATTGGGTGGGGTTCAGGGAGGGAGACGAACATTTATACGTCATGTAATATATCGATTTATAATTACATCGTATAATATAATATCAGACATGTATGTAACTCAAGCTAACCGTTAAACGATTGGTGAAAAAGAAAAAAAAATCGAAAGAGAATGGAAGAGAGGAAAGAGACGTGAGCTGCGAGGCGAGACGCGAAGAGAGGTGAAAAAGAAAACCTACACAGCAACAGCGCTGGTGTCTTTGCATTATTGAGTTAGGTCAGTGAACTGCATGTTGTTTGCGAACAAATAACTGTAAATCATACTACGCAACAGCTATCTACGTGTGTACTCGTACCTGTAGGGATAAGGAAAGATACACATACACACACATACGAGCGAGGCGAAAAAAAAAGAAAAATGAAGGAACTTGTAAAGTTTGATAATTTTAATATGACAGGCCGATTCGGAGCTATGACGATGGTTTTGACCTGAAAATAGTCGACAAAAAAATAATATCTAACGCGTCTTACAGGTGCGCGAAATATTACAACGAGGTAATTGTGACTGTTAAGATTTAGTAACTCTGCTTGGAATTAGTCAACACGATTAATGGACGTGTACGAACAAAGGCGAACAAATTTATTGGGTACGTTCAACTTTCATTTGGCCGGGTCATGGCGCTGACGTGTTTTTTCCCTTCTTGTTTCGTTGTTCTACGAACGTACTTACAGCTTTTTGGCTATCGGACAAAATTTTTCGTCGAGTTGTTTCCTTTGCTTTGTAGAGGATGTCTGCTTAACTGGTGTGGTGGGTTTATCGGTCATTATGCTTTTTATTTCGTTCTTTCTTTCGTAGGGTAGCCAAGAATGTATGAAGGTTAGTGTGGAATTATGGAGTATTTTGGGCAGATCATGCTCAGTACAGATCGATAGAATGGGCTGAATTAGCTACGATAGATGGAGATGCTGATCTAAGCGAGATATCTTCGCCAGGGAGGGGTATTATACGGTTGGGTATATGGATAAAACAAAAGACCACATTCCAACGATTATTTTCGTTAATTTAAGACAAAAAAGAAACAGTTATCCATTAATGGAGTTGGAATGTGAATGTGATTTAATAATCTTTCGTAATATTCTAACGGGCTGACGCGAACGAAGGAAAAAAACAAAGTGAATGATTCACCAGTCACCTTACCAGTGTTAACATCTTCTGTGTTTCTTGCCTCTTCGCCCCTGGGTCGCCCAATGATTCGAATGTAGCGACGCGACGATATTGGCTGGAGAAACCAGACCCAGATGGTTAATAATAAATTTACGTGTCTATTTTTTCTTCTTTTTTTTGGTCGTCGATATTTTTCATATACATAGATTAAGGATTATCAGTGTATTTGAAATATGTAGAAGTATTGAAAAAGCAGTCTAGCCAAGTAAGGGTGCGGTTATCGGGTGAAATACGTGAATACCTGGATCCCAAGTACATCGAAGGAAATAACTCCATGGAACCATATAGGTTTATAGTGTGTGCTCCGAAGATACAGAGGAGTCTGGTCGAGATTTTTATGGAATTCGTGGCGTATATAGGTGTACGAGTGTGTGTACATGTAGTACAAAGTTGCTATATGTGTGCTCTTGTTGGGCAGAGAGTCGAATTCACCTTCAAACGACATTCGTTACATTATCATTATTTGCGTTCGGATTCGAACCGGTGCGGTTTACGCGCAAATAACGGGTTCAATGACCCGGTTATTTTTTTGCTTTTATTTTAATCGAGGGAAAAATCGAATTTTTTCGTGAGCTGTCGTGTCGGTCATCACACCTGATGTGTTTCGACGTTCCATTTCAATTCGATTCTGTTTTCGACGTTTCAACTAAATACCTATTTCAACCCCAATACTCGTAATTTCAAACCCCAAGGCTAAGTTAATTTTTTTTCTCGATACGTTGGTTCGAAAACAACGAAAATAAAGAACCTTCATCGGACGATGGCTTTTTTTCCTCGTAATGGACAACTCAAGGTTGTTTCATCTCACCCCCGTACTTAGCCTAGTTTTTTTTCACCCTGTTTCTTCGTATCGTATAAAGTAGGTTATAAAATGTAACCGATTTATGATTTCGGCATTTTACAACGTTCGTGTGTTGTGTTTTTTTCCATCCATGCAACGAGCAAAAGATGCGACGAGGGATGGAGCCTTTTATGTATTGATTTATTGCACCTCGTGCCGCCGTCTTGCCTTGGTTTCGAATAAAAGCATATTGTACTTTCTCTTTTGTTAAGCCTGTCTGCGGAATAGGGTGGGTTTTTCTTCGTCAATCGACTATCTCGATCTTGGGTGAATTTGTGTAGACGAGTCTACGTCCCGAGACTTTTTAGTACGTGTTTTATAGGTCAAAGTGATTTTTATGTGGGGACGTCGAGTATCATTTTAACCCTTTATTTCGAGTTTATGATCGTGGTATTTTTTTTCCATTCTTGGGTGAAAAAAAGACGTTTGAGAATTCCGACACTACGAACTGGTTCAATAAAACGATAAAAGAGAAATTCGACCTTTTTTTTCAGTATGAGTCGAAATTGTAAAAAATAGAGTAAAAAATTGGTCGGTATTTGGGCTGGAGTTTTTATTGTGTTTCTGATACGTATTTTTTTTGTCTGTTGTGATTTTAAAGTTGAAAGGAACGTGTAAAGAGTTGTGATGCTGATGTGAGACGTGCAGAAAGGGTTTGATTTGATGTTTTTTATTTAAAAGAAGATGATAGTGGTTGATGGTGAGGGGTGAGGGGGATGAAAAGAAGGTATGCTCGTAATGTATGTACCAATTTCGGCTTTTTTCTTTCATCGTCGTCTTGAGATTTTATTTTCATTTTTTTATGATAAAAGTAAAGGTCAATTAGATGTAGATCGAGCAATTGGAAGGAAATTTCGAAGTCTATGCGATTTGTTGAAATATGATTAGGCCTATTTATCATATTTGCGAAAAAATGATGATTGAAACTCTCATACTTTACAATAGGTACCTATTTGATGTTAAATCTTTCGTCCATTTTTAATCTGCGTTTCAATCGAATTTTTCCAAAACAATATTTTGTAAGGTCATCTTGATCAAAGACGAAGAAGGTCAAAATGAAAACAAAGTAGAAAATCGTTTTTATTGGAAAAGTTCAGAGTAATTCTGCAATTGCATTAATTTTTTTTACAAAATTGGAGAAAAAGAGATAAAATTATAATGGAAACGAAGTGAAAATTATCGTCGAATTGAGGCCGAATATTTAAAAAAAATGAAGTTGATTAATTGATAAGTGAATCAATCTTTCAACTCGAGTACTTTTTTCTTGGAAAATCGAATTGAACTTGATGTTGGGATATTAAAATGTCACTTGAGAATCGAGAGTTGACTGTACGAAGATAAAATTATCAATTAGAGCAAATACCTAAATCGAGCTGGTTTTCAAAATTTAGTCCATAGAGGCCATTTCCTGCTTCAATGTATAAGTATTTTTCTTTCAAAACAATTTTTCCCTTGAAAAATCGTATTTTTCACCCTTGATAACAAAATGATCGAAAAATTATCTAAATCGAGGGAAATCATTTCAAATTCCATCCACTTTCGATTACCCAATTTTTTTCACAGGCTTCTTTGTTACTTTTAACCTTCTAAAATGTGTCTCGAATGTACCTGCCTTCCCCCTTTTCGAAACAGTTCCTTCTCGGCATTTCTATTCGACATATGTATAGCATAAGCATCCACATTTTAATAAAAAATGCCTTAAAAAAACAACAACGACACGACACAAAAGACAATAAAAAAATAAAACCATCTCGTCCGTCACATAATGCTGCAATATACTCGTATAATGTACAACAATGTGTTTTTTTTCTCTATTCGTTATACTCGAGGAACCAGCATAGTAAAATCATCCCTTCGCGGTCAAGAAAACAAAAAACAATTCATCCCCCGAACAAATGGAAAGTGTTCACTCTCGATTTTCAAGGCTTAAGTGACGTTCGTTTACCCATTTCGTGATGTGGTTTTTTTGTCTCATATCGTACGACCGAATTCTAAAGAAAGGGGGAAAACAGCATCGTCGTTAAAAAAAAAAATTGAACAAAAAAACAAGATGTCGTTTTAACAAACGCTAAAAAACCCAAAAGGTTTGATTGTTTGTACGATCGACGATAGTGTTCTCGAATTCGGCGATTTTGTGGATGAAAGAGTGAGATGGAGATAATGCTGCGAAGAAAACAAAACTGATACGAAGACAAGCGAAGGAGGGCTAACGGTATACCATGGTATAGTATTTAAATAAATAAAAAGCAAAAGTACCCGTACAATGGGTACAGTTATACGTGGTGTTGTTGCGGGCGAAACATTGCGTGGCCAAGTAACGGATCTTTCAAAATTCGGCTAATCTATTTTCAAGGTTGATTGTTTTGTTTACATTTGGAATACGAGTGTTTCGCGGATAGGGTTGGAATTGAAAGTACGTTTTGAGTGATTTTGGTTCGGTTGGAATGGAATTTGTCCCAACGATGGCGTTGGGTTATTTTTAAACACGTAGTGCTGCTATAAGTATCGATCGTGAATCGTGAACCCTTTTTATTCGTGCGAGGTAGAACATCTCTCATCATTTCAATGAACCCTTCTTATCAAGTCCTCGTACAGCGCACGATATCGCCAAATAATAAATCTAATAATAATACGGCGAAGGTCACTGCTCTTATCAGTCTTTCTCTCGAGTATTGTGTATGAGAATGTTAATGCTCTTTCCTTTTTCTTTTTTAGTTGAAGTTGAAGCGTCAGACGTCGTATTCTCAGGTCGATAATCTTGACTGTAGTGTAACCGACTGATACGACAACGACGTTAATTACCTGGGGGGATAATTGAGATTTTTTGAGGAAAGATAGTTCTCTAAGTATAGACAGAGTAATAGAATGAAGAATTTCATCAATTAGTACAATTTTTGGGAGGGGATTATCAAAATTGAATTGCATAATCATCATTTTTATTTTAAATCGTAAACTTACATAAAAAATTATCAATTTTCGAGAGCTAAAGTGTATCGAATTGGATACCAGTCCAAACGAAACCTAACCTAACCTCGAAAAATTAAGGAAATACACCTCCACCACCATCTTTCTCCAAGCAAAATATCATTCAAACCTTGAACTCGACTTTTTACCGAATTTGCCCCAGATGCTGATACGGCAAAAATTGGGGGGGGATGCTAAAAAAATTTTAAAAATCGATTTTTTCAAAATTTTGATTCTCGGTTTGGTCGAAGAAAATCGATTTGTGTTTTAAACTTTATTTTTTTGATCTCGTGATTTCAGAGTCTCCAATTTTCTAAAATAAGTATTTTGGGTTCTCAACAAATTCACTCCATCTAAATCTGAACTCGAGAATGAAAATAGCTAAAAATTTTTTAGAAAAAAAAATTCGAAATATAAAAAAAGTTCGTGGAAAAAGCCAAGGATTTCCAAAAGAAAAAAAGTAAAAAAACAGACATCCTGTTTGAGGCTTTGAGCATTTAAGCAAGTCGAAATCTTTTCCATTGCAGATAAGGGGGAGGGGTGCTTGAGAAACATTCTGTCGTAGGTTTTACACCATTCTGCGAAGTCGTGAATTTCGATTTGGAAATTTCATTAGAAACGCTGATCTTTAGTTTTAACTAGTGGCGAATGTTTCTATTAATTTTCTCATCTAGGGACAACTGTCCCTTCCTTTTTCCCGCCAACCACGTGGAATTTTTCTTAGTACGTCTGTCATCAAGGAACAATTGTCTTTCTTCTTCTGCTGCCAACTTCTTAGAACTTTTTCAATATGTTTTTCATCAATGAACAGCTGTCCTACTTCCCCAATCAAATTCTGAAAACCGAAACGACTTTTGAGTCGACGACGAAGGAATTTTCCATTTAAGGAAGAGCAGGTCGCAACGGACGATAGATTGGTCACTTGTAATATATTCGAATCGACATTGAATGGCGTGTAATTAATTAACCTTTTGCCAGTAGGAATGTATGTATAACGTGTCGATGTTAATTTTACACTGTCGATGTCACTAATATTGTTGAAAAATTAAAACCATATCGTCCTTGTCGATTGTTTGATTTTTCGTCTGAGTATGAAGTGCATTTGGGTACAAGTACTCGAAAACGTGACGACGACGACGACGAGGATTTTTCGAGTGTTTTTTTTATCTGCGTCAACTAATTATGCTCGTGTGTGTTATTGAACGAAAAGTCGTCTCGGGGTCGTAAAATGGTATTATTCAGTGCAGCGTTGTAAACAGCAGCAAAAAGTCAGATAAGACGTAAAAAGGAAAAAGTGAAAAAAAAAGTACTGCGTTAATAAGTACACAATATGAATGTAAATTATGAGAGTATCATATATTTCATGGTATCATACCTCGTAGGTCTGTGCGAGTGCGGTCGGGGTCGGGGTACGTTAAATGGAGCTTTGTGTGTATTTGTGTTATTAAAAACAAGGGAATTTTTCACGTCGAAAGTTTCATTGTCACGTTGAAAATTTTTAGCCCAAGTTGGCCGGACGTGCGGCGGTGGCGGCGCGATGTCTATATGCGGTGCGACGCAAATGGTGCTCGAGCTCGCGCAGCTTGTGGATGAAGGGGGCAGCGTGCGGGCGAATACTTGACGTTATCTGTTTTCGTTATTTTGTCGGTCGTTCGCTTTTCCTCCTTCGCCCGCGTACCCCACGCCACGACGCTTCGGTTTTATTACTTTTCAAAGCTCGAACTCGTGGCGCAATTTTCATCGTCCTTGAGAAAATTTAGAATATTTTTCAACACGGCGCACACTCTCGGTCGTATCGGGTCAGTGAACCGTTTGGGGAGGGCGGGGAGCGCGGGGGTGAAACCGAGCGACGGCTAATTTCGAGTGTTTACGGGTTGGAAAATTTTTTTTCGATTACAATGTTTGGAGACGGGCACGCGCGCAATTTTGCCAATCTTACCGTTGGGAAAATGCGAATTTTCACCGAGGACATTACTAACCAGTTCACCGACATGTTGTTTTTATTACTATTCGAAGGTCGTATTGGTGACCCTTCTCTTTTCACTCCCTCAGCCCATTGCCTAAGGTTGTTTTTTGTTTACTATGAAATTTTCCCTCTTAATGGAGGATTACACATATACGTTTGCTCGCCATCTGCGCAGCCTGCGAAACGATTACACGTAAAATAGTGACACGATTTCTTTCGTATGTTTTTCCAAACACGTCTGCGACTTCGAATAGATGTATTTCTTTCCGTCTGTCTAGAGATTATTATTCATTAACGGGAAAATAGCCTGGCACGTTTGGTTTGGTTTTTTTTATCGTTTACTCGTGGGCGATTTTTTAGTATACTCACCGACGACGTCTTGTTTACTCGGAAAAGTTTTTTTCGACTGAATTTTCGATGCTCAATTTTGCGAAAAAATTTTTAATAGTGTACACTTTGTACACGAGTTCGACTCGCACCAACAATAACAACAACAACCTTGTCAACAAATTCCATAATTTTTACACGGCGATATCTTAATTCGTTTCAAGTCCACGTGGGGTTTATTATCAAAAGAGTTACGACGAAATTCTCGCGCCATTAATTTTTATTAATATAGGAATTTTCTGGTAGTATTTTCAAGGTGATACCGATTCGTGTGTTGATTAGAATTTATCTAGGGGAGTAGGATTCGATAGACGAGAGAGATTTTCTTTCGTGTGGCGTATCTGTAACCTAGAATTTTATACGTATGTATATCTAAGTGGAATTTCTCTTTCGTCGAATACCTATATCTGTTTCTGCGATGATAAGGGTTAAAGGAGCGTAGACCTTGATTATTGATAAGCTTTCTTCGTAATCGTATTCGCATCGTTATTGCCATTTCCAGGAATAATTTTATTCAATTTTATGCTGCTCGTTTAATTTGATTGAAATAATTAGAATCGAAAATTGATAATATTTACGTTGCGAAAACCCCTTCTTACAATGTATGTATAGTCGATAATTATTTTGAGATGCGTAGTAAACTGGCACGTGGGGAGTTGAGAGGGGGGGATTGGAGAGGTGGATTCGAAATTTCTTATTTTGGTTTCATTTCTGAGATCTAATTATTAAAAATTCTGAAATAAAAAACAGTTGAGTTATTTTTATTACGACTTCATTCTTCGAATATACTTGGCAATTTTTTTAAAACTGGTAAAAATAATAATGATACTTGAAATTAAGATCATTATGAGAAATTTTTCCTTTTTGGAACGTTATTTAGTCAATGGCGGTTTTTGAACTTCACTAAGCGATGACTTCATCGTTTAGTCGTTTGAATAAAATCCTGGAAATCCCTCTTGGAATGGAAGTTTAGAACAGGTCATCGGGTTACTCAACTCTCTACGAGATTGGAGGATCTTTCGTGACGAATTCTTGTTTCTATCTTTTCCAATGAGTTCGAGTAGTTCGATGAAAAAAATGCGCTGAAAAAGGTATTTACTTGGCCTTTGATGTTTCTCGTCTTCAAATCAAAGTTGGAATCTGGAAATTACCAGCAATATCCACGACCTAATCGGCTCTTCAGAATCGAAAAGTCATTCAATCTTCTTCCTACCTTTTCCCCCTCGTGAATACATTTCCCCATATGTAGCCCGGCCAGTCCATCGATTATGACCCTACAGCCCACAATATGACGTTAATGACTCACAAACGTACAAACTGACCATGAATACACGCGCAGCATACCCATTAATCGTTATCGAACCAATACTAGAAATTTCGCGGTGAAAAACATTGTCGTGAGCCATACACCTTGTATGTGTAAACACTTGCCGAAAAAGTGAAAAACATATTCGATTGATAGGTACGTGGAAAATTTCCTAATTAGATATTTTTTATGCTGTTGAGCACTCGTGAAAACAAATATAGGACTTGTAAGGATGAATAATACGCAACAATGTTGCAATTAAGTTCTCTCTAGACGTTGAGGTAACATTAAGTACCGTTATAGATAACGATACATGAGCTGTAGAGAAAGGGAGCGGAGTAAGGAGGGAGGGCATATCAAGGTAAAAGAAGTATGTAATGTACACGAAGACTACAATGATTGGAAAATAAAATTGGAAAATTTTCTTCCATTAATTAGTCAGCTCGTGCGTTATGGTTGTAAAAAAGTGACACTAAAAATTAATTACCTACTAAACGAACCCCACCGAAACGAATGGGAAGGAAGGCGAGGCTTTGTTCGAATTTCAGCCAAAGAAACGATCGTGAATTTCCCAGAAAAATTTGAAAAATGAAAACCGTGTCAGATTAATACATTTCAAAAAGAGAAAAAAAGAAAATTGTGGGGTTCTTCTACATATTCCTCGATAGCTCCTCAAATAATGCAGATACGAAAAAAAGTAATGGAACTGAAATTGTAGAGCGCAAAAAATTGGGCATTTTATTTCACAATTTTTTTCTTACGTAGCATTGAACATGCCAGCAGGTGAAGACAGCATTGAACTATACCTAAAGAGCATCCAAAATTAGGACCTCATTTAACCTCTTGGACGCCAAAAGCACACAATTTTCCTAAGCTGTCGCATAATAGCCATAGCTGCTGATTGCTATGTTAAAAATTTTAAACCATTAAACCATTAATTTTGTCTTGTGATATCATCCGCTAATTTCTGAGAACTTGATAATTTGTTTTATTGAACGTTGTTCAAGAAGCGCCATTTGAGCTCTGCAAAATTTTGTGCCATGAGCTGCACTGAGAGAAATGTTTAGTAAAAGTATAGTAAAAGTTACTATAAAATATCAGGAAGTTACACCAATTCTTGATTTATGGTAAAATTT
>FIZU01029770.1:0-15750 GCA_900064475.1 Pseudococcus longispinus
GCCGATTTTTTGATTTTCCCATAAGACGCAATGTTAATGTTCATCGCAATAACTCGAAAAATATCATCTTTGGAAAAATAGTGCAAGAGACCTTTTTTTTAGAGAATTAAAAAAGCTTTCCATTCATATAAAATTTTTTGAATCTATTGACATTTTTTGCGAAAATTTAAAATTTCTTATTTTCTAAAATACGGTATTAAATCCAAAAAAATTTATATGAATGGAAAGCTCTTTCAATTCTTTAAAAAAAAGATCCCTTGCACTTTTTTTCTAAAGATGATATTTTTCGAGTTATTGCGATGAACATTAACATTGCATCTTATGGGAAAATCAAAAAACCGGCCTCTAGCGCGATTTCACACCAACGTTGCCAAATTTAATATTCCGGCCTGTACACTAGAGTTGATCATGATTGGGTCGAATAATTTTCAACTTTGGGAACTTGTTACTCCCTCACGAGAAGATTTTTGGTGAACTAATGCCCGATTCGTATTTAGGGCATCGCTTACCACAGTTTTATGGCATCTATGTGATGGTCAACAGGCTCATCTTTTCCAAAAAAAAAGAAAAAAAAAAGATTAAATTTACCTACTTACCTATCTATATTCAAAGAAAACAGAGTAAACAACGAGTTCTATGACTGATTGACCTATGAATATATCACTTGACTTGATATATGTATGTGGCTTGTGACTCCCTGACAGATTTGTATTGTGATCTACTGACACGTGCTTCATGACCTATTGACACATTTGGTGCATTAAGTCATTTTACTAGGATAAATTTTCTTATTTTTATTCCGATCTTTCGAAAATAATAGAAAATAGATGAAAAAAAGTAACAATACATTTTCGCTAATTCATTTGTAATAAACAGTAAGTAACTCGAGTTTAAAACCCTTGCTCGAAAGAGAAAAAAAAACAAAACCACGAGGAAAAAGAGGAAGTCGATAAAAGGAGCGCGACGAAAGAGGAAAAAAAATTAACCAAATTATGATTTTAAATACCATCAAAAGGTACTCAACTCTGTAATACCGTTAATTTTAATTATCCCCGGTTAATGCGCCCGAGCAATGTAGATACTATACAAATACACGCAGAAGAAAAGCCCCCTACAGTCCCGGTACCTACCTACAAAGCATTAAAAGTTTATTAGACTTTATTTTATATCACGAAAAAGTTGGCCGGCTACGCTGTGCGTACCTAGCTCAGCTAAAAATAACGCCAGACCGAGATCGAAGGCTGCCCTGAACTTTGAATGCCTTTTTTTTTTAAAGCATCAAATATTAAAAGCGCCATTCTAATATGATTTTTCACGCTTTCAATTACGAGCTCGAATTGGGACAGGGTTCATAATGTAAACGAAAAAGCATCGAGGCTAGATCAAGTATGAAAATCGTTTTACTTAAATCAAAAATGAAAAGATACCCGTTAATGAAAATGAAAAACGATGAAAGAAATAGCGCCAAGTCTGTCGAGAATAATTATTTTATCGAGTAATGTACTCCTATTATGGAGCACCTTGATATAAATTTTTCCACCTCCGGAACATTTTATCCTTTTGCAAATTAGATTCGAGCGTAAGAAGCAAAACAACAAAAAAAAACCGTTGAGACATTTGTCTCGTAGACAGAAATATCACGGTAAATGATCACGAAATTGGAATTCGAAAAAAAGGGTTCTTTTTTTTACCAAGTAATGGGGTGTTTTTGTTCGTGTTGTGTTTTTTTACCTATCACGGTTTTTATTCGTCCTTAAATAGTGGAGATTTTTCAAGTAGTGAAAATTGCGCGTCAGAGGTTGGCCCATTGAAGCGACAATATTTTCGTGTTGGATTAATGACAAAGTGTTTGAACGCGAAATCATTAGGTAGGTACCTGATTTCAGTTTTGGATCCGGCACTTGATATGTCGTGGTCTCGTATTAACATTTTGTCAAAAGAATCAAGCTTTTGTGGTCATCATACAATGTTTGTGTAGTATAGACTACAAAAGAATACTCATCGTATACAAATATCTACGTGTTGGTTTTATTTTACTCGTCGGAGTAAAGTTTATACCTACGTGTACCGTGTGAAAACACTACTAATTTAATATAATACCATCTTGGTACAATATACAAGAGATATACTGTGTAACGTATAGCCCTGTACACGAATTGTATAGGTACAATACATACGTACGTATACACGAGGCACGTATCGTAACTTTTAAAGAGGATTCTCAAAAGGGTTGCAAATGCTCGCTCCTAAAGGCGAATTATAACGCTATACGTAGCATCAGTGATAAGCTGTATCAAATATTTTTAGCGCCGAAGTATCAACCATTTTATCGAATTATAGTATATTAGACTTGTCTCCTTTTTCCTCGTTTTCATTTGTGTTGTTTCTTTTCTTTTTTATTGCTGTTCCCCCCAATTCCATTCTGCTTCTCGTATGAATGTAATTTCACTAGAATGCTGGAAAAAGAGGAAACGAAAGGGTTAACATTTCATGACCATAAAAAAGGACTCTAAAAACTGTTAATTCTTCCTCTTTTGGAGTATTACTTTTTTTCCCCCATCTGACGTTTCGCTAAATTAATTGAATATTTTCACGAACGTCGAATACGTTCGAATTTATGCATCGCGTCGTATACAAATTTCGTATTTTAGATTCTATTTTTTTAATTAAATTCATTCGATGCGCGATCGAATTCCCGCATTGTCAATCTGAACCGAAGCAAAGTGAAGGATATTTATTCGAGTTGAAATTTTTCAAGAATTACGTAGGCGAGGTTATTTGTTTGTTTGGTTTGGGTTTCCATTCGATAAATTATTCGTAATTTTTAGAATTTGTTTTTTCAAGTTTTTCAAAAATTAATATGGTATCGTCGAAAAGTGGAAATTGAAATTGCACCAGTGAACAAGTTTATTAATATAGTTACGATGATGTACCTTGCATCGAAATTAGATTAATTTTGCTTGAAGGTCGAGTGTTTTCTTATCAATAGTTTTTATTTTTGATGGGTTCGAAAAATTTTCAAAATAACTTATGAAATTTTTCGAATGGTACCTATACTGTGTGATTACTTTATGGTTTCGTATAGCGTCATAAGTGATTACAATTTTTGTCACGATGACAAGAAAATTATACAAAATCAAAAAATGATCATGTCGTTTGAAATATAATTTTACGTTTTTTCAAACGACTTATTATGAAAATTTTCTAAAATTACCTCTTCCTCCAGTTATTTAGACAATAGGAAAAAATAATGATGAAAATTAATCGTCAAAAGGTCAGGTACAGAATGTGATTCTCAATGCAGTAAAAGTCTTACACATGGGTCAGTTTTCAATTATTATATTTCATTCTCATCATTATTTCTTAATAGCGAAGTTCATTGCTTATGAATGGAACGTTTCCATCAAGATGACCTCGAATTTGAGAAAAACAAATACTGAAGTATTCGGAGTTCCTTCAAAATTATACGATGAGATCCTTTCAACACATTTGTATAATTAGTTGCATGCTCAATTTTCTGAAGGCAAAGCCATTCAAAATTTTGAAAAGTTATGATTCAGTTTCTGATTTTATAATTGAACTAGGCCGGTCCAGCTCCCTAGCTGCTGTTGCATACAAACCAATTTCTCTATGGTGATAAAAATATTATGACAAAAATTATTTTTTGGTCAAAATCATCGTTTTTTTTCATTTATCATTTTCTAGTCCAAACTTTCATTTTCTGTTAAAATTGTCAATCTATGTCAAAATTGTGATTTCAGAGCAGAAATTGTCATTTTTGGTCAAAACCTCCGTTTTTCATCAATTTTTTTATCAAAATTGTCATTCCTTGGTAAAAATTGTCATATCAAGGTAAAAACTTGTCATTTTTTATTAAACTCGTCATTTTTGGTCAAAATCATCATTTTTTGTCAATATTGTAATTTTTTTGACCCAAACTGTTATTTTTTAGTCAAAATTGTAATTTTCTGGTCGAAATTGTTATTTCAAAGTAAAAATTGTAATTTTTGGTTAAAATAGTTGTTTTTCGTAAATTGCCATTTTTTTGTCCAACTTGTGAATATTTTAGTCAAAATTATCATTTCAACGTAAAAATCATTTTTTTGGTAATTCTAGGCTTTTTTAAAAATGTCATCAAGAAAAATATTACCTAGCAAAGTTATCTAAGAAATCACGAAAGATGTCAACATTAAAAAAGACACGTCATGGGTTGACTTTTCAAAAAAATGTCAGTGTCAGATAAAGTCTGGCAAAATGTCTAGAAGTCACGTCTAAAAGTCAGCATTATATCTCAAAATTTTCCAAGTTCAAAAAGTCAATGGAAATCTAAAAAAAAAAATTTAAGTCCAAAGAAGTCTGACAAAATGTCTAGAAATCGAAAATATCAGCGTTCAATTTTTATAAATTTCATCAAGTCTGACAAAATGTCTAAAAGTCATTACGGGAAATGTCAGCGTTAGGGACGGACAGACGGACAGACAGACAGACAGACAGACAGACAGACAGACAGACAGACAGACAGATGGACACGTCGTGGATTTTATATATATGGATTATCCTCAAATTAAAAATTTGTATGTACCTCTTATAACGGCTGGAGGAGAGGAGACTTATCGATTTGAAAAATTAAAACAAAAACCCATTTGGCTAGTTGGAAAAATGTCAGGTTTAACTAACACTGCTTGGGAGCGTGATTTTTCCAAGTAAAACTGAAAATTTTTCTCTGGGTAAAGCTTCCTTCATTCCCTCCTTTGGATAGGCGTTGATTTAAAAAAATATATATGTTTCAAGAAGCAAAAAGTCAACATTTTTCATTATAAAGCTCAATTTTTCAACTCAAAATATCCCTCCCCCGATCAATTTTAGCCATACCCGCAAAAAAGATAATGAAGTTGAGTGACGAACTCGTGCAAACAAAATAGGGCGACGATGACTCTTAGTCATTTTGTCATGTAAACATTTCAGATTTTTTGGACTTACAAAATTTCAGAGATCACGTTGACTTTCAGACATTTTGTCAGACAAACTTTCTAAATTTGGAAATTTTTTTCAGATTTCAAATGATTTTAGTATACGATTTGCTTTTACTATGGGTAATTCCGCGAAAAACGAGACGAAATTTCGTAACGAAATTCGCTGATGAAATTCTGTCATGAAATTCCTCGGTGATGACTTTTAGACTTAGACATTTTGTCAGACTTATGACTTTTCGGACTCGGAAAATTTTTTCGGATTTCCAACAACTTTTTGGACTTGAAAAAGTTCAGAGAATCCACTGACTTCTAGACATTTTGTTAGAAGACATTTTCAGAAATCACTCTGACTTTTAGGTACCTACTCATCTTGTCAGGCAGTCTTTCAGAAATCATGCCGACTTTTAGATATTTTGTCAGGGATTAGACTTCTTGGACTTGAAAAAAATGTCAGAAATCACTTTAACTTTCCAATATTTTGTCTGGCAGTCAGTCTTCTTGGATTTGGAACATTTCAGAGACACACCAACTTTCAGACATTTTCTCAGGCTATTTTGGATTTTCCGGACTTGAAAAATTTTTTAGATTTCAAACGATTTTTTGGATTTTGAAAATTTCAGAAATTCTGACTTTTTCAATAAAGTGGTCAGTTGACTTTTGAACTTGAAAAAATTTTAAACGTTTCAAAATTTGACTTTTAGACATTTCACGAGACATCATAAAATTGTTACCGACTCTTTGAACTTGCGATTAGATAAAGTCAGACATTTATGTCACACTGGAAGCCGGAAGATGCATTTCAGTTTTGCGTAGCAGAAAGAGCAAAGCAAAAGCATGTCGTACGTTTTATACTCTCATTTAGTTGACTTTTGAATTTGAAAAAATTTTGCAAAAAATTGTATGGTAACTCAGGTAGTACAAATGTGTCAATTAAATTGCATAGGCCTAATTATACTCGTATGAATTGAACTGGACAATTGAGGAAGAAAATCAATGATCATAACAATTGTTGCTCTTTAATTCATTATTATTTTTATTAATCGATCAACTTTGTAGTCTATACAAAAAGGAACACTGTATGCAGTCTGCTATACACACACGCTGAGTTAATATTTACCTAGGATAGATTTTCTTTCGGGCAAACTGAATTGCAAACTTTGTTAGCAATAAGTTTAGCTTGTTTAATGCCAACAATTGTCTTAGATGTACATACTGGTAAAGATAACGTAAACTAGCGTATTCAAATTGAGAATGACTTTAACAGGGAAGTTTCAAAGGGACACAGAGAGGACGTAAGCAAAAGGAACGGCTCAGTTCGGTTAAGCAAATATCGCGTAATACATTATCGAATATCTGTCACATTTCGTTAAAGGTGAATTCTTGGTCTTGTATAATAATGATTACGCCGAGGCCGCTGTTACTACAACACAGGAACAGAGCAAGAGGGAGAGGCCAAGAATAAGACAGACAGAACTAGAGGAAAGCGAAGAAAAGGACGAAATTGGTGCGTCGAATGAGGTGGTATCGGTGTAGAAAATCGTGGCGTAGAAACCCTAGAGGTCTTTGATTCTTTGCGTGCTCGGCTGATCCGATACGACGACTACGAAGATGACGCGGCTATTTAATAGCTCTAGCGGTGGAAAAGGTTGGGCGTGTATTTGATATGAAAATAATCTGTTTCTGCGAACGAAAATTTAATTAACTGAGAAGCTCGGAGAGATCTTACGAAGGCTGGTAAATATGAGCAAGCTAACTTAGCCGGTAGACAGATATGAAACATACGTGTTCTCGTCGTTGACACGTCTTAGCCAATTTTCTTCGTTGGTGTACGTTAGCTACCTTCGCTTCGTGAGAATAGATATACGTTTTTTGAGCCCGAGCAGAAAAGGGGTATGGTAATTTTGGCGTGTCGACGAGCAGAAAGATACGTACGCTACGATTAAATGTAAATTTTACAATCAACTGGGGAAAGTTTGGTAAGGGCGCTCGTAAATCGCTATGTAAGCTTTTACTTTGACGATTAAAAATAAATTCGTTTTATTTATTCAAAATGGAGATTAATTTTGTATATGATCGCAATATCAATCACCATTAAGATTGTAATCAAAGGCGTACTCTGGCAATGAGAATACGACGATATTGATTCGGGGTAAATTCTCAGCATAGGCAACTGCGACCGGATTTATGACGGAAGGGTTATTCGCACCGTAGTAGGTACCTTCGGATGTTTCATTAATATTATTTGATACGATTAGAAGCCAAGAGAACCTGTCCCAGCATATAGACGTATGCTCGGTATACCGGACTAATTTTCATTTTCCATTATTATTAAATAAGTATCCCGACGGTTTCTTTTTTCAACGTCGAAATGGCCTATGTCAAATTGCCCAACAATGCTGCGTGACAGTTTCTACAGTCTACACACTCGTCCGAATATACAAAGGGTGATTTTATATTCGTAGTTTTTCGATTGTTTCTATTTTTACCAGAGCACATTCGTCGAATTTGCGTCAAACTTCTGAAGTGTTTAGTAATTCAAACTTGTGGGGAAATTATACGTAATGATGGAGTTTTCCGGCGATATTTTCTTGTCGCGAGGTCGTTTTCAGATTTTCAAGGTTATTATCGTAGGTCCTCGCTTTTTCAACAGTTGGAAAGTTTCACTATTGCGGTATCATCGTTTAAAGAATACCAGTCAAATGACATGTGTCATTAGAACTGCCCACTTTGCCTTTAAAATCTTGATATCATCGATATGCAACTTGATTAACATTCGTGTCGTATAAGTTGTCTACCTGAAACTCCAAATGTATACAGAAACGCCCATCTGATGATGGGGTGACAACCAACGTCACATTAGAGTCGTAATGGTTGCCTACTTTAGCAAACATAGGCTTTGTTTCTATGATAAAAGTATCTGAAGGAAATTTACGTTCTCAGTGTTGCTTTTTTGACGTGAACTCTGTTTAATAGGAGTAAACTGTGCTTCCAGGATATTTCGAGCTTATTTTAGGATACTTACGGTAACGTGTACTAAAATGCGTAGGCATATGTCGGCTGGTTAAATATCGGCCAAAAGGGTAAACCTAACTAGGCGAGTAAATTGATAAACATTTAGAAAAATTCGTATGCCAGGATAATCAATCAAATTGGACTACAGAAAGTATACCCAGGGATGCGGAGGAGACGCATTAAAAAAGAAAATAAATCGGTTACACTGATTACCCGAATGCGCGCGTTAATGTACCGAACGAGAAAATTATTAAAAGAAGGGGAGCGTAATTTGAAAAAAGTACCCATGTCCATTATATCAATAATAGATATTGACAGGTGAATCTCGCACACTGGCTGCGGTATTCCCTGCTCTATTTCTCGGTTAATATTAAAATGGAAACCCGCCTCACCGCCGCATGAAGCCGGAAACCAGAGTAACCCGGTCCGGCAATTATAATCGCCACAACTCCCTACACCCCTCTTGTAAACCTGCCTTTGCGTTTATTGTTTCGCAATTTTACACCAGAAATGCTAATCAGACTGTTTTTAATGTGTTGCAGATACCATAATAGCTGTGCAAATTTGCAATAGATAACGTAATTGTACCCGTGAGGATGCAGGAGTTATGAGACAGTGGCCATCTTTTTCGGCTAGCCCATCAACTTCTTCAAATAAGATATCTTCTTCTTCAAATTTGTGCGAAGTTCGATATCCTTTCGGTGTTCAGAACGATTTGGGTCACGTTGTTCTTCGTGGTAGAAGTTTTGTAAGTTTGTTATTTACCTCTTTATCAACTTATTTTTTAATGTTTTTTCTTCAGACTTTTGAATTGTAAACAAAGCTTGAGTTTCCCTTCGAAGTTTTAGCGTGTGATAAAAAAGTATAGGGAGTGTGGAACCACGTGCGATAACCTGGTAGGTTATTTCTTTTGGGATTTTCTCGGTTGCCATTTAGAAAATTTAACACAAGCTGAATAAACTGAGTGAATCATGTTAACGCGTCGTTAAGTAAATTTTCAAAAGAATTTTCCACTGCTTTCGCTCGTTTCCGTATTTACGTTATTTCTTATGAATCAAGACAATTTCGTCTGACGTTCAAAGTACACCGTAATTTCTTCAGATCATTAAAACAAATATATTCACTTATTACGAATAAAACACCCGATCGAAATTGACGATTTAACTGAGTATCACTCCTTTTTCTTGATTGATGAAACTCAGTTGTTCATTTACAGCACCGAGGTATTTGCCTATTTATTTTGTAGTATAATGAAAGGGAAGGGGTGAGCGGAAAAGAGGAAAAAATAGTATAAAACCTAAATCCGCAACCACTGTAATCGCAGATTATTGATGAAGTGGGGTTAGGGGGAGACAGGGAGACAATACGTGTATTGAAGTTGCAAAATCGGTCTCAATATTCGAAATATTCATCTAGATATGCTCAAAACATTAAGATGAAAAAAAAAATATTTTTTAAAAATGTTCTTCGGGGTGTTGAATATTTTGAATAAGTAGGTAAGCTTTGATTTTTAATGTGATATTTTGTCAGAGATTGGACTTTTTGGACTTGGTTTTGTCAGGCAGCCTTTCAGAAATCGTCCTCTTTCCGACATTTTGTCAGGTAGACTTTTTAGACTTGAAAAGTCAGGCATTGTGCTAGTCTGGATTGACCTGCTTTTTTAACTAGGGAAAATTTCAGAAATTTTGACTTTCTAGACTTTAGAAAAATTTTATAAGGTGAGCACTTGAGCAGTGAGGAGCTGATTTTTTGAACATGGAAAAATTTTAGGGCTTGTTGAGATTTCGTGGAATTTGAAAATTTCAGTGAAATCACTCTGATTTTTAGACAAATTATTAGACCGAAGTTTCCGTGCCTTTTAGACATTTTGACTTTTAAGACTTGTAAAAATTTGTATAATTTTCAAAATTGGATTTTTAGACATTTTATCAGACTTCAGACATTTATAACAATTTGTTAGACTTGACTTAAAAAGTAGAAGCATACCTACGCTTTATTCTTTCATATGTGGTAGAGAAACAGAACCAAGGGGGGGGGGGGAGCCTCCTGCCGAGGCCCAAAGAGCAGAGTTTTTTATAGAATTTTCTGAGTTCTACAAAATGAGTTATGTTTACGTTTTGCTCAATTCTAAAATTGAAGGACCTACAATAGTTTGAAAATTTGTAAGCTTCATAATTCCTTCAATTTGCGATTCAGACAAAAATTTTAAGTAACTTTTTTGATGGAATTTTGCATGTTCTACAAAATAAGTCATAAGCATATCTCATCTAACTCTAAAATTGAGAGAGCTACAACCATTTGAAATATGAAAAATGTCATGGCTGCATTGCATTTTGGACAAAATTTGAATTCTTATAAATCATCTTGCAAAGTGCATAAAATGTAATAAAAAAAAACGTCTTCTGTAATTTCTGTCTAATCTCAATATTGAAGAAGATACCTTCCTACAGGGATTTTGAAATTTATAGATCCTTGGTGTTCCTCAAAATTGCATTATGACCAACCAAAAATTTTAAAGAGTGATTTTACATTTTCCAATTTGTGAAAATAAAATAAAATAAATAAGGGAATTAAATAAAATCATTTCGAAAGATAATCAAATTTTATTCACACTTTTTTTTCTAAAAGCGATTTTGAAAATTTTCGCCCACGAGTAATATACTAAATTTATAAGATTTTGGAACCTTTTTAACGACTCGCTACTTCGTTTATATTAATTTAAAAACATACCATGGCATAATATTGAAAATACGTTTCGACAAAAGAAAAAAAATACGTCAATAATATTTTACGACGTAGGTAGATGTACGTATATTTTTATCAAATAAAAAGCGACACGATTTTAGAAGGTATTTTGAAAAAGCGTTTTGTCCTTAACGTTTAATCGAATCATGTCGTTCAATATTCAACGGCTACAGCTTTTTATACGTAGGTCTTGTTTGCGAGCGTGTTTTTTTTTCAAAACTCCTAAATATCGACGTTTTTATTCACTTAACCATAATTGGGGCATTGATGGTTAATATCGAAGATTTATTCGACTATAAATTTCATCGAGTAATACCTGTTGAGAAAAGTCTGATTTATTGCGAGTTAGCTATAAATCAGCATGAACAAATCATTTTGTGAAGTTTCGAGGCACAGGTAGGTACGACGATACTTCGGGGGGAAAACTCAAATTTCCGTATACATTTGGGATGAAAAGAATCACATTATACGTTCGTAGATAAAGGTACCTTGGGTAAGGAAATAAGTTGGGCCAATTTTTGTGACAAGATGACCCTCGATTATTAAATTTTTTTAACGTCAAGTAGCGCATATTTTATTCAGTGACACGTGCGTTTTATTTATGACGACGATATATGGCTCGTATTGTTTGCTGCCGCAGCGTAGTTTTTGTCCGATGGCGATAATTTTATGTGGAAAGTTTGAAAGGAGGAAGAACTGGAGGGAATTAAGTCTTATTTAGGCTCCCCGAGTGGTAATTTACGAGGTGTTAGATGCGAAGAAAAATACGCTAAATTAACTAGTTAAACAACGGGCAATATTTTATATCTATTGTCGTAATAATTGCGGTATCGATTTCGGGGTACACGAGTTTATAACGTGTACGCTGCATTGTACATGATGTCGAGAGGGGAAATTAGAAATGCGTTCGGAAACCCGAAGAAATATTACTTTAACCTTTGAGAGAAAATTAACGTCCGTGTTCATTTCGTTGATGTGTTTTCCTTTCGGTATTCCATTCTTATATTGCGCATGAAATATGTAACACGTTTAATCCGCACCATGTAATGTTATTACCAGAATTGAGTTTTCTCGCACTTTTTCTCCGACTACGATTCGTCGTCGTCGTCGTTGGTTTAATCACGATAGATTGCGTTAGTCGAAGCTAAACAGAAAAATGTCGTGACAATTTTTTATACAGAATACGATTTCGTAATTGAAACAGCTATTATCTAATGGAACTAGCTGGAAATTGTAATTCTCAAACGAAAAAGTACCATATATCTTTAATTAAACGTTAATATAGGTAAAGACTTATGAAATTACCCCTTTGAAATGTGAAATAGGTGATTCATCATGAAGAAGTGCTCAAATAGTTGCATAAGCAAATTTGATACAGAGTGTATGATATGTGTGAAAAGTTGCCTACTACAATATTAATTTATTTGTTAGTTTACGATTTTCAAAATCATCCCTTCAAATTATGAGATGTGATATGTGGTGCAATGATGCATGAAAAGTTGCCTATTTGAATATGTTGACCGATTGCCAGGTGTGCTCAAAAGGTTGCCTATTTCTTCCACATGTACAGGAATTTGTATGCATATGCTCAGAAAAATGCTTACCACATCCTTAAATGACCTCTTCAAATTATTAAGTACATATCAGATACATTGTTTAAAGATGTATGAAAAGTTGCCTACTTAGGTGATCAAACATATCTATTCACGTGAGCAGATTTATCTATCAGGGTACGGAATTATTCAAGTCTACGTGTTTGAAAGGTTGCCTATGTAAACTGTATGCACAAGAATTTAGATATGTATTAAATGTTGCCTACCATAATCTTCATTGAATTTTAAATGTCCGATTATCAAAATTCCTCCTTCAAATTGCGAGGTGAGTAGTACTGAAGGGTACAATGATTTTTTTCTGAAAAAATTTACCAATGGGGCCGGTATGCAATTATAAAGACTGAAGTATTTAAAAGGTTGCCTGGTGAATCATAGGGGAATTTATATGATATATGGATAGGTACAAAAGTTGTCTATTAGAGTATACCATATTCAGCATAACTCCAAAACTGAAGGAGCTACAACTATTAAAAAGTAGAAAGTGGCATTATTTTCTCGAAATATAATTTTTTCTTTTCAAATTTTTTTTAAATTGGTCTCTCATGTTTTCAATTTTGAAGTTGGGCAAAAAATTATAAGCTCCTTTTGCAGAGCTCAAAAAATTCAACAAAAAATGATCTCTACAAAATTTTGCATAACTTAAAAATTGAAGTAGTTATGAAGCCTACAAACTTTCAAATCATTGTAGCTCCTACAATTTTAGAGTTAGGTAAAACATGAACATAACTCATTTCGTAGAGCTTAAAATGTTCTACAAGAAAGATGCAAAAAAATTCACCCATCTATATTATCAGCGGAGTTGCATCGTTTTGAAACATCTACCAGGGCTAATGCATAACTTTGTCCCTTGAAATCTTTGGTTGGCAAACATGCCTACACTTATGTAGTTTGAGTAGCTGCATCGCTGGTTTGAAGGCGGTGCACTACTACCGGAACACCCTGTACAGTAAGTATAAATTCTTCACAATCATATGCATTTGAAAATAAACGTTTTTCATTCGAGCCTACAATTTTGAATAAATTAAGTTTATATGGAATGATATTGGAACTAGAATGAAGCTAGCACCGTGATGTAAGCAACAATATGTTATAACAAGATTTTATTATAAATCCTTGGATGATATCAATGTCAAAAAACTAATTTTATAAATTTGATTGGGTCAATTTATCGAAATATCTTCTAGAAATTCCCTCGCTTGATGAGAAATTTATTCGATAAATTATGACTAGAAATCAGATAATAACGAAGTAAAAATCAAAGACGATTGGACTATTTGTAAAATTTCCAAAATTGCCATTCGGCTTTATTCGTTATAAACGAATGTACACGTTTTATTTGAACGGGTTCTCTTTTAATTTATAGGTACTATCTGCGGGTGAAATTCTTTCACAATTTGTAACACATTAGAGTTCAAATCACGTTTACTTTTTTCTCTTTATATTTCAGCTTGTATCTTATTTTCGGAGTTGTTCACAGAATTTTTGCACGGCTAGATTCGCTAAATGGATTCGATTTTACCGAAATAAAAATCTGAAAAAAAGACCAACAAAGATGAGTTTTTCTGGAATTCGAATTAAAACGTTAATAGGATTGGTATCTTTTTCGGTTCTTATTTGAAATTTTTTTTATTCTACGGTAACACGATTCTTTTGTAAATGATTTTGTTTTCTGGTACTCATTCTCGATAAGTTTATTGGGCTATTGACCCATTTTGGAGATAAGATTCTTTACTGGTTGGTTTTTTTTTGTGAAATACAAATTGTTTGGTATTGTTTGATGAAAGCATGTTCGTTTGGTTTGACGATGCTTTTGAAACGAGTTTGTGAAAGATTTCGCGATTGGTCTTTCACCAACAGAACGATGTAAGATGTATATTAGGCGACTGTTTCAAGCAACCCTTAGGGGGTTAGAGCGCACTTGGATGTGGTTATTGTAAATATAGTGCGTTGTTGAAAGATGTAATAGCAAAACGGAGCGTTCGCTTTGTTATATGAATTTTTTTTGATGTCAAGTCTCGTGACAGTGAAATTTCATATGCGTTTCAGGATGATCGTAATGATAACCAGAGCGTTGTGAAATGTCAGAAAGTACTATTTCCATACCAACGAGACGTGGGTAGTCCGTCGAAATTTTCAGAACAATCTAACAGGTATGTATATGATTGGGTTTCAATTTGAGTAGCTCTTATGTTGTGGTGTTTGTTGGAGACAGAGGGTCATCTAAAGGAGATCGTACCTAGCTTTATTCCACAAAAATGAGTTCTTTGAGATTTTTGCTATATTTGAATTAAAGAATTGGAGCTCGAATTTGCTCATGAACGTAAATCGCTGATTCATCCAGTTGATCAGATATTTTACTTTTACAAAGTTCTTTTTAGTCTCAGTTTTTAGATCAGTGGAAAAAATTGGCTAAAAATAAGGCTGCCTATTTCAAATATCTGTTTGATCTATTCCTCAAATCTGATCACTGCAAAGGACTCACCTACATGTGTGGACTTCAATGTAAATTCATTAAAAATTGTATAACGCTTTATTCCAGCAAACAAAACATAAATAAAAAGGTTAGAGAAATTTATAAACTAAATTCAATATGCACAACTTCTACTAATCTCGTTTTGGCGCGAATAATTTTCTTCGCAGTTTTGTATTTCAATTCCTGGGTGATTTAACAAAAACTTTTGTTTTCATTTCGAAACAAGCCGCTATATATTGTTATCTTATTGATCACCGGCGATAGAGCCGTTAAGAGATTTTTTCCTCCCGAAACGCGAAACATATTCAAGCATGAAATGTGTCGCACAAGATTGCCCTCGTTTATAAAATTCTCCAAAAGTTTTAAGTTTTAGGAAAAAAACTTTTTGTTTATGCGGCAATTTTGAACGACGAGTTGTCATGAAATCGCGCGAGATGGAAAATTGTTTCGTATCTGTGCTCAAATTTGTTTTCCTTCATGAGGTATTTTGTCAATGCAATATATTTATAAAATTCTTCCGGGTATACGTGTATTACCTAGGCAGTGTTTGTTATTGTGACGTATTTTTTTTCTTGCAGTCGTAGTACATCTGAAGATACAACAGTAGATGCTTTTGTATTAGAAAAAGCTATCAAAGAAAACGACGTTGTCAAGGTTAAACATTTTTTGATCGAGCATCGTGGTAAATTTCAAGTAAGTAAACGAAATATTGGTTTTTCATAAGCTCATATTGATCAAGATTTGATACGTCGTCGAAGCAACAAAGGGTTTGGCCGGATAAGAGGTGATATCGGCCCCCAACGCTTTTGGGCTCCTATACACCACAGGTGGTGTGCCTTGACTAGAAAAAATTTTTGACAAAGTTTTGGACCCCTACCCCCTTCCGTTTGCGCTCCACACCCCTTTTATTGTCGTTTTTTCATGAATTTTTAAT
>FIZU01029790.1:0-24630 GCA_900064475.1 Pseudococcus longispinus
AATCCGAAAAAATTCTGAGTAGTGTAAAATGGTCTGGAAAACGAGAAAAAAAATTCCAGACTGCCCGCACCAAAACTGTGCCCCTCACGGCAATTTGAAGTGTTAAAAGTCGATTTCAAGGTCATTGTAGGGGTAAAAAAAAATTGAAAAAATTTCAGAACATTACTCTTGAGTACCTGTACATACATACATACCAAGTTTGGTGAAAATCGGTTGAAAACTCGAGGAGATAGATTTTTTAGCTTAAAATCACTATTTTGGGTGTGCAGCCCCCAGGGGTGAAGCCCAAGGATTCCGCATAAGCTCTAAAATAATTTTTTACCATAACAAATCGGAAGCCATGAAAAAAATTTTGAATTTCGGCCAGGGGCCGATTGACCCCCTTATCATACCAGAGCCTTTTAAGACTAATCAAAAATTAATGGGAAAAAATTTTCATGATCATAACTTTGTCTCTTCGGTTTCAAAAATAGGCAAATGTATTGGCTTGCAGTCACCATGAGTTGCCTACTTACCCAATGAAAGGAAGTGCATTGAATATTAAACACCCTTTACATATATTTTGTGAGTTACAACACGTTAGAAAACTCTAACAACCAACATTTCTTCGAATTGATGAATTTACCCATTCATTTCTACCCTTTCTGAGCATCAATAAACCTTCATAAACGAGCCAGAGTTCAGTTTGGGTTAATATTCGTAATAATTCCAAAAATTACCTCTAATTCAAAAGTGAATCCTGGTTCAATGGCATATACGACCGATATCCATTCGTCAGCTAATTTATAATTATCACGATCAACGATAAAACTCAGTATTTCACTAGGGTCAGCGATGAATACGCTGTACCATTTTGGCCATCTTTCAGTTTCGTCGTTGGCTAAAAGGAAAATCTATAAAAAAATTTCAAATCGAACTCAATTAGTATTTTTTACGTATAAAGATGAGGTACAAAAAAAAGACTAATTCTGCTCTATCATTTAGCAATCATTACCTTAACACAGACTTTAATTTTATCACATATCAGGTCTGTAGAAACCGACACGTAAAGCGATTCGATGATTTGCAACATTAATAAAAATTCATAGTCGGCATCGCTGGCTAAATCAACTCGTTGATTTTTTCCTGAAAAAAAAAAAAAAAATTAAAAATCGATCAATAAACATATCTATTTGTAGGATTTTTTGTTAATAAAAATTTATCAAATTACTTTTAATTCCAACAGCGAACGAAACAGCTGCATATAAACACCTTAACCCTTTATTGTCGAAATCAATTTCGATTTTGTAATTATTAAGCATCGGATTATACATTTCGGTCATCTTGAATAATACGTTATTGATGCAGATCACGGTTTTATCATCGCACCGACAAAGCGAATTAATAGGTAAATGATCATCCATCAAGGTGCTCCGAACCAGCGAAGCATGATGCTGTAGACAATTGAATAACGATTTATGGAACCGACAACATTTCCATACGACTTTACGAATTTCAGGAACATTTTCTATGTCTAATGCATCGTACAAGAATTTAATCTTGAACTGGGTATCAGTCATCATGTATACATCTGAAATTATATCACATTGTTAGAATTTAAAATTAATATAACCAAGATTAATATCGATTAAATGAATACCTTTGGTTAATAATTCGTAGTAAGGAAATTCTCGTTCTTTTAAAATATCAACTAGTAATGAAAATTTCTCTGGGATGCTATCGGTATTATTAATGAGCTCATTTTCGGTTTTTTCATTATAAGCAGAACGTTCCATTTGCATTACAAGCGGAACAGGAACTAGTAGATCGATTTCTGAGTTCACGATTATGTAACTTCTCAGATATTCGTTTTGTAAATTGGTCAAATCTTCTTCCAGAGTTTCAGGATGCAAGATCTATAATATAAAAATGAACTTAGAAATTAGAGAAAACTAGAGAAATTAGTTGGAAATTTCCAACGTACCGATATTCTAGGCGAAAAACAATATGGCTGGGCGATGACCGAATGGAGACGAGCATCTTCTAGGAAATTGAATTGATTTAATGCGGTGGTTCGTAGAATAGTAGGATAGTTTAATAAGGCGCTGTGCAAGTCGTATAAACTAATGAATTTTGTAGATGAACCGATTCGATAACCGAACGCGTTGTAGCAAATGTGTCTCAAACACCAATTCTTGAAAAATAATCCGCTATGGAAGTCTGAAATGTGATTTTCAGCTTTAGAAATATTATTCAAATGGGCATAAGGGTAATGGAATCGAGTTACCTTCGCTGAACGAAAACATTCCATGAATCCACATCAAATTCGTCAAATTTACTAAAAAACACGTCGTTTGTTCGACGCCATTTAATTTCTTCCAATCGATAAACCTCAATAAATAAGATTCGCTGAATGCTGTTTGTATTTCGGCATCGTAACTTAGATATAAAGCTTCGTAATAGCCTACTTCGCCGGGATATTTACTACGTATTATGTTCAAGATGTTGGTGAGTATAGAACGAACCACGGTTTCAGGATCTGAGTTGATCTAAGGCAGAGATATTCCATTAAGATTGATTTAAAATCAGCATCTATCGATAGTAATGCTATACTTACAATTTGCTTAACATTACGACTGATATGAGTTTCATTTAAACACGTTCTGGTTAAATTAGCCGGAATGATTTCATCGTTATCTTCGCTTAAATCTAGTTGCTTATATCGAAGAGCAAAGAACTGCAATTATAAAAGTAAAGATTAAAAAAATCGAATAAAATTTTCAAAACAAACATATTTACCTCTCCTGGATTCATGTTTTTTGCTGTAGGCAATATAAATGGAAACTCTTTACCTCCCGGAGGCGAAGCCATTTTTCAAACATCGATATATTCTGAAAATAAAAATAAACGGTTACAAAATCTTAGGTATTATTTTTAAAAATGGCTTCTCAGTGGATTCTGCTGATCATCGAATTCGAAATTATCAACGTGGGAAGTTTTCTCATTGAAAATGATACTTATACAGACGATGTGGTTATTTCGGTAGACGAAGATGGTACTTACAACGTCGAAGATTATCACAATCAACCGGATGACCATAATTTCGAAGAATATTCAACACATGACGAATTCGATGAAAAATCACGTTTATTAGATTTCGAGGAAACTTACGTCAAACCGAATATAGAGCACAATTTGAAACTATACAGAAAAAACAAGTAAGAGAATACACCGATCACCAATATCAACCTAGTTTGATTTTTCTCTCGTTTCGAAGGTCTGAGAAAAACAAACGACAATCGGATGATGGCGATTATACGTTTCGATATCAAAAAGATGAAGTAACCGAAGCAGCCTATGACTACGATAAATTCAAACAAGAGTACGAACACGATGTAGAAGAATTGAAAAAATTTCAAGCGAAATTGAACCAAACTGAGTTTGAAACGATACCGAAGGTGACTAATTTACTATCCAAAAGTGACAATTTTATCGCATATTGCTCAGCCTGTGAAATATACCAAAACATCAAAGGTTATGCAAATAAATCGTAACAGGTTCTATGCATAAAATATACGATACGAATAGCTACTAAAGTCTGGTTTACTACTGAACTTTGTTCGATTACGATTTACGCATTTTTATTCTACATTCTCCTAGCATCAAATAGATACATAAATGTAATTTTCTATTCCAGCCTCAATGTATGGGATTTTTCAACAAGGGACCTTTGACAATGATATGCCTTTTACGAGAATATAGCCAAGGAGAAACAAAAGCTATACAAGATGAAGCTAAAGAATCAATCAAAGGATTGCTGAAATTATGGGGAATTCTTTTGCTCATATTTATCATAATCGGTTGGGGACACTATGGTAAATATCAATTAACCATGATAAAGGTTCACATTGGAATTATTCACAGCTGATTTTACTCAGGTCTTTGTAATTGGATCTGTCCAACGAAATACTGTTTCCCCGAAGATGGTTACGAAGAAATTAAACATAAATTGGCTCTGAATCCTCCCGGATCTTTAATGAATAAAATAATCCCAAAAAGTGGCGACGAGTCGAAAGCAGTGTTTCAAAAAGAGTATTATGAACCATCGGAAACCGAATATTATTTATACAATAGCCTATGGAGTGATATTTATCATGTTTAGAATTTATCTACAGTCCTGGAGAAACCAAATAGATGTTTTCAACTTCGATCACGATTATCAGCAGAATGATAGGATGAGTTGGGCTTAAAAATAGATGGTGAAAAAGTTCCGGTGTGATGAAAATATACTCACTTAGAAATGAATGTGTGGTGTGTTTTACGACACATCAAATAATGATTATTTCATTAGTTTATCATTACGATATTTCTGAATACGAATACATTTCCGAATTCCGATGAAAAATTTCTCGTATTATCTTGTTTTCATTCCTCTCTTATCAACGAAACTTTTTGGGCTTTGTATTTCAAAATGACTAGAAATTTATGGCGTGTTTTTAAAAATTATTTTTATGGATAATTATGGATAAATTCCATTTAATTTTGATTTTGATTGTCGAGGAATTGTTTTTCCTGATACGTTTAAGCTTCATCGTTCATCAAAAGTTCATAATAATACCAATTTCAGGCCGTTTTCTCCTTCATCTTTCTCGTTTTGGCTTGAGCGTAATGTATGCAAAAAATTTTACGTAACTGTAATTGGCAGGATTTTCAGAATATTTTTCAACTCGGCTCCATTATCTTTACTCACTCTGTCTCTCCATATGTGTTTCCTCTTTTCCTGGGTCTCTGTGATTGAAAATTCGCATGTTCTTGATTTTAAAGCCGAATTTTTAATTAAAAATTGATGTCTATTGGGTTATTTTCTCACACTACAACATTTTTTACATTTTTCTGTTAATTTTTTTTTGTTAGGTCAACGACCAACGTCACGTACCTACATGTACATTACATATAAATGAAGTAGGTACACGGACACGGTATATGGTAAAGTCATTTTAATGTTTTTAAATTAATTTGTCAATTTTTATTATGGTGGGTCCAGAGATGGGCAGATCGCGGAAAAAAATCGATCTGAAAGAAATCAGATCAAGATCGCGATCTTTGATCTTATCTTGTTCAAATTTTTTTGATCTGATCTTGTCGAAAATTCGGTGATCTGATCATTCTAATCTTTGCTTTTTAAATAAAAAAGATCGCGAAAAAGATCAAAATTATGGTGGCACTGACCACTGAATTTGGGAATTTCCAATGAACTTTTCAGTTTTCAGTTTTCAGTGAACTGAAAAGTGAAAAGTGCATTAGAAATTCAGCGCCCCACTGTAAAATATCATAATCATATTGTAATATGCTTTAAATTTTAATTTGATGAATTTGAAAATTGATCTTTTTTGAAAAAGATCGCGATCTGAACATTTGCTTGATCTGATCTGAATTTTTTTCCCGATCTGATCTTTATCTGATCTCGCTGATTTTTTCGTGATCTGATCTTTATTCTTTATCTGACCTGACTTTTTTTTTCATGATCTGCCCATCTCTGGGTGGGTTGGTGGATATAATAAAATTTACCAAAAAAGCAAAAAAGAAAGAGTTTCGTTTCAAAAATTCAAAATGTAATTTTTTTGCCAATTTTTTATATTTCCTATGATATTGAATTACCTAGGCCTAATGTGATATTTTTTTCCCAATTTTTGGTCTCAAAATGTAATTTCTTTTGTTTAATTTATATTTGTTTTTATGAACAATTATTAATTTACCTAGTGACAATTGGCAATTTTAGTCTCATTTTTTGATAATTTTTATTACCACAGTAATAAAAATTGACAAATAAAAATATTTAAATGACTTTACCATATTACACGATGTACTTTATTTCTATAAATGACGCTGACCTAACAAAAAAAAAGCAACAAACAAAATTAACGTAAAATGTAAAAAAATGTTGCAGTATGAGAAAAAAAATCAAGAACATGCGAATTTTCAATCACAGAAACACAGCCCACAGGAAACACAAAATACTGAAAAAAAAATCACATCGAAAATATCGAAAATGAAAAATACAGCGAGTGAGTAAAGATATTGGACCCGAGCTGAAAAATATTCTGAAAATCCTGCTAATTACGGTTACGTAAAAATTTTAAGTTCAAAATCCTTCAATAACCTTGAAAAAAGGTAAACGTTGCCACATTTCATAATTTTTATGGGCGTTAGAACCTTGTTAGAACATACTGTCTTCCCGTCTCGTCATAAATTCCAAGAAATTATCAAAAACTGGTTTGAACAGATGATCGTTGATTACGTTTTGTTCTTTTGAATTAAATTCCACCAATAGTACACCAATAAAATCAGCTGTACTCCGTGCTTATCATCAAACCTATGCAATACTTTACGCGCCTTTTTGGCCGGCTGGAAATATTGGCGCTGTTAGAATAAAAAGGAACAACGTGTGTATTGTATTATATCTTCGGCCATGAGATCGATCATGTATGTTAAATTTTAGTGATATTTGAGTAAATCTACACATTATTTCTTATACATTTGAAACACCATTCGTTTCCCAAACTCGTGTATCTTTGCAGTAATAAGTTTTGCTTGATTTGGAAATTATTAAGCATGAATTCCGAAAACGAAATAACTCTGAAATTCGCTCGTCTCACCGAACATGCTTTACCTCCAATGAAAGGATCTGACAAAGCTGCCGGATATGATCTGAAAAGGTAATCAAGTTTTAATTTTAGAATACTGAAAAAGTTTACGCTTTGATTCGTTAAATGGGCGGATATTTTATCGAAATATGTCTCATGCCTTTTTGGTGTGTCTAGTGCATACGACTACACGGTTCCGGCGCGAGGAAAAGAGCTCGTAAAAACTGACTTACAAATTGAACTTCCGTCTGGTTGCTACGGTCGCATAGCCCCAAGATCAGGATTAGCGTGGAAAAATTTCATCGATGTCGGAGGTATGTGTGATCGTCTCTTTGTGTAGAATATTGCCAAAATCGGTCATCAGAACTGTACGATAATGTGCGTTTGATATCTGAAGACCCAGCTCGATTACATTCTACATTAATCATAGTTGAAAATGCTCGAAAAATTAGATTTATTCACGTATTTGTGTTTCTAGCCGGGGTCATAGACGAAGATTATCGTGGAAACGTGGGAGTCGTCTTATTCAATCACTCAGATCAAGATTTCAAAATCCAAAAAGGAGATAGAGTAGCACAGCTGATATGTGAAAGAATTTTCCACCCAGTTTTAAAAGAAATTCAGGTAGTGTTTCGGATTCCTTGATTGACCTAGTTCATTTCATAGGTGAATTTTGAATTTTTGTTTCTCTGTTTAGAATTTGAGCGAAACTAACCGTGGTGAAAATGGTTTCGGATCCAGCGGAATTCATTAATACGAAAGTTCAGAGCACAAAATAGTTCCTCCTGATTATTTATTTCATCGATCAATGCCATCACTGTTCGTTTATTTTCGAAATATTGCCATTTAAAGTGTAATTTGTATGTAAAGCGGTGCGTGACGTTCGTATTTATTTTTTAAATTAGCATCCTGAGATGTTTGAAGTTTTAGTGATTCCTGGCTCGTTTTAGTTTTATACTATTTGAATAAATTGCATTTTTCTATTACTATATTTCGAATTTCTTTTTATTTTATTTGTTGACTGGCTGAAATACTTTTGATTTAAAATTTTCAAGCCTCGAATAAAAGAGGTACATTCAAATCATAACAAAGATTCAAATCTCGTCACTTCAGCAAATTTGCTACGTAAATTGTAAACTAGAAATCATTCGTGGATTAATTTCTAGCTGCGTAATTTGTAAGCTTATCAACACGTGAACAGATTGTGCAACGTGCTCTGGGGAAATGTGTCACTTTATACGTCTACGTAAATCTATAGACGATTCATTACTTATCAATTGGAAAACACTGCGGATAAAATGGACCTAATCCTAATGTAAAAATTTGTTTGCTCGAGATAACCCTTAAAATCATCAAAACATTGTACGTTCTACTAAATAATGTCGCAAACTGATGTAATATTTTCACTGTATTGATATGAGAATTTCACCCGGAACATTCAAGTTTATCAAATAAATTTTTCTTTCAGTGGCTTGAAATCCTATTATAGAAACGAATATTGAACTCGAGTGATAAGAGTTCAAGTTCAGGAGCTGAATGATGATTTGATGATCATTCAACATTTTGAAGCCTCCTCAGACAACTAGATTTGTAGTATTTCGTTTTTTTTTTCGACAGTTCTGTCTCCTCTCTTGACACCATCTTGAATTTTATTGGCCCGAAATGAAAGGCACGAATTCTGATAAATTATACATCTGTCAATAAGATATTTCAACATCTAAAAATCACATTCCAATAAAATTTCGCTTATCTGCTCTCACTCGAGTATAAAATACGAAAACCCACATTCAATGGTTTATTGTATTTGATTAAGAAAAAAAAATACAGATTAAAAACATAAAAGTTTGAATAAATTACGAACATTACGTTCCATTATTGTTGTCGCTGTGTAAACTGAAGGAAAAATTACAATAATGAAAAAGCTTGGCAATATTTCGAAAAAAAAACTCACACAGAAAATATTTCAGTTTCAGTAAATTGATTGTATCTTGATTCATTAACACTTACAAGTAATATTCGATAACAATAATTATGATGAGAAGTCCAGTGACACAATAATAGCAATAATCTACTATGTGATATTTTAATTTTTAATTGGTTAATTAGTAAACAAACGCAACAAAATTTCGTTATTAGAAAAAAATTAATAATAATGCAAAAAAAAAGGTTTACACGAAACAATAAGTTACAAACTTTCAAGTTACATCTACAATCACAAAAACACCACTACTTCGCATCTTGTGCCACGAATATGATATGGCGAAAAACAAACGATGATTTTTCAACAATTAAAAATTACACAGTTTAAAACTTAATACGAATATGTACAATATTTACAATATACACGAACACACGAAAAAAAAAAAAACAAGAAAAATGTTCACTTAATTAAAAAAATGGTAAGTTTCAATGTTAAAAAGTAGGTATAAAAATACATTGAAGATGAATAACACGATTAGCTTAATTAAGTCGTCCCACAGAAAATGCACATTGGTTCGATGAAAATTTCAAGCTCGTAAAAACGTAATACTGATTTCGAATTTTCATAGCACTATTTTTTATGGCCAATTGAACGCGGTTATTCTAAATGTAAACCAGTTACACGCGAATACATTATTTAAATCATTGGTAAATACCACGTAGCTTCTAGGTACATATAAATAAAACATGAAAAAATACAAGAAAACGTACAACGGTACGAATTGATAAATATAAGATGCTTAGTATAGATTTTTTTTTTTGTAAAATTACACAGCTAAGTGTACATATTTTATCAGTTATACAAAAACAACAATAATGGTTAAAATTCAACAATTAAAACATTCTTTGATACATCTTTTACACCCATCCTCCGGTCAATTTATGGAAAAGGTCTTCGTTCAATGATTGATTGGCTTCTTTCGATCTCATCGATAAAAATATATACCCGCCGATGAATTCGTGAACCACTTTGCAATCTGCCGATTGACAAGCGAATACTAATTTGTCTTTGTCGAATTCGATCATCATGTGTTTTATTTCCCAATTGATACGCCATTCCTAAAAGAAAAAAAAAGAGTTGATAATGGAAATTTGTGTATTTGTGTGGGTTTTAGAAATCACCTTCGTGTACGTACCTTTACTGTATTATACATCCATGTTTTAACATGATCTCCAGTACTTAGATCCATTCTCATGATTCTATTCGAAGCGATACCTAATAATTCGTCTTTTTTGCTACCCAATAATCTGACGATGAATAAAGATACACTAAAATCTGGTAACGATTGCCACGCTTTAATATAACTCATTTTATCCTCGGTTAACGTTAAATCTTTCACATTGGCGTGGGCTTCTAGAATCCTCTGTGTGGCCTGTGAAACAAACGTATTTTGTAATGACATTTCCATCGATACAAGGTGTTCGGAAAAGAGTGCATCGCCTTCAAAGCAGAAATTCAGCAACCCAAATCACGTAAGTGTAGACATGGTTGCCGATTTCAAGATTTGAAGGCACAAAATTGTGCATTCATAATGGTGATTTATTCAGGATGTCGTAACTCCTTCGATAATATAGATAGGCAATTTTTTTTGAAACTTTTTTGTAGAATTTTCCAAGTTCTATAAAATGAGTTATATTCATGTTTTGCCTAGTTCTAAAATTAAAGGAGCTGCATTGATTTGAAAATCTGTAGGCTTTATAACTCCTTCAATTTTCAAATTGGGCAAAATGTTGTCTGAGCCATTTTTTCAGAGCTTTCTGAACTGTACAAAATGAGCTATAGTCCGTGCAATTTATTTATGCGGTTGTGCGCGCGCATCTCCCGATGTTTTTTAATTTTTCGTCGCGGGTTCTCGCGAGGCAACGAAATCGTTTCGGAAAACTCAGCCGCATAAATAAATTGCACGGACTATAATAAATTTTTGCCCAGCTTCAAAATTGAAAATACAAAAGACCATTATAAAAATTTATTCCAAAGAAAAAATTGAATTTTGAAAAATTATGCTTCTTTTCATCATTAAATGATTGTAGCTCCTTCACTTTTAAAGTTAGGCAAAACATCAATAGCTCATTTTATCGAGCTTGAAAAGCTCTAAAAAGATGATATTTTACCAATTTTTTCCAAGTTGCAAAATTAAGGAGTTAAAAAGTCTACAAATTTTCAAATCATTGTAGTTCCTTCAATTTCAAAGTTGGACAAAATTTGTAGAGGCCATTTTTTAAAGACCTTTTCAAACTCTACAAAATGAGCTATTGATGTTTTGCCTAACTCTGAAATTGAAGGAGCTACAACCATTTAAAGTTGAAATGAAGCGTAATTTTTCAAAATTCAATTTTTTCTCTGGAATAAATTTTCAAAATGGTCTTTCGCGTTTTCAATTTTGGAGCTGGGTAAAAAATTAATAGCTCAATTTGTAGATCTCGAAAAACCGTGAAAAAATTGTTCTTACAAAATTTTGCCCAACTCGAAAATTGAAGTAGTTATAAAGCATACAAATTTTTAAATCGTTGTACCTTCTTCAATTTTAGAGTTAGACAAAACATGAAAATAACTCATTTTGTAGAGCTTAAAAAGTTCTGCAAAACAGTTTAAATTTTTTTTTGCCTATCTATATTATCAGCGGAGTTACGACGTTTTAAAAAAATCACCATAATCAGTGATGCTTTGTCCCTTCAAATCTTGGGTGAACAAACATTCATACAGTAAGGCGATTTGGTTAGTTGCATCTCTGGTTTGAAGGCAGTGCACTCCTATCAGAACACCTTGTATAATAACTTTATTTATAAAATAACCAACCTTGTTCTTTAATTTTTTTGCATATCTAGTTGACATATAATCATCCGGTTGGATATCTAAAGATGAAGGCGATATGGCCGGTTGTAAAGCTGGTTTTTGCATTTCTAAAAAGCTTAGAATTGATTTAACTTCGGATTCGTATGTGTTATCTGAAAGAGTACGTCCTTTGGCTGCCAACCTGCAGGCTGCCATCCATTTAGCATATTGTTCCTCCTGCAAATAGGAATCAGTATGATTAGAAATACAACAACAGCTTCGTCATCGGTAGAATATTTCATCTTTGATTAAAAATCGTATTTACCGAATTACAACGTATCCACATTTCGGACATCCCTTCGGCGCTGGGCACTTCTAATTTGATACCGTATTTTCTTTGCGATAAATTCAAATCGGGGGTTACTTCGCAGTCGCGTAAATTGATCACTTGTACCAAAGGACCTCCTGCACTTTTATAAAGTTGTAATTGCAGATCGCTACAAACGAACCAGAACGTTTTGTACGCTTTGAAGGTGAATTTTTTTGGTCTGAAAAAATTAAACGTTTGGTTATTTTAAAGAATTCCAATGAAATTGACTAGATGTAATGAAGGTAATGATTAAGTACTTTAAAAATCTCAAGTAATCGGATAAATCGGGCACACGTAGGATATCGTTATGGGAGTAAATGTGCGATCCTTCTAAAGAAACTTGTAAATCTGTCAACGCAGCATCAATATCGTCTTCGACTCCGTTCATACTCGAGGTGTCCAACGTGGGTTGAGGTATACTAGCTTGTAAGTTTATTTGTACCTGAAATCGTACATAAAATTATAATGCCAATTTCTATGTAAAATTTGAATTTTATTCGATAAAAGCAACATGTGCGAAAGTCACGTACTTGTAAAGCAGCGAACATTAGTGCTTCTTCTTCTGTGTAATCTAATTCTTCGTTCAGTAACATCCATTTGGCTTGTTCGTAAATCATATTTATTCGCACAGCGTCCGTTTTTGGATTTAAATCGTAGAACGAGAAAAATTTATAGCGTAGTCGTAACGTATCGTATTCTCTGATACCTTGTTCCATTATTGATAACGATGAATCTAACCATCTGTGAAATATAGAACAAAAAAAAGATTTAATAGGTATATAAGTGTATCTAGAAAGCGCTAGGTATTTAAGAAGGTATCGTAATTGCCCAAAAATAACTAGGAATAGATAAATGAATGGAATGGTTATCACGAAAAGTACTTGGAATTATCAAATCGACAATTTATTTTTTTACATTTATCAATTTTAAACAGATTACCTATTTTTACTTTTTTTTAAAGCAATTTTAAATCATTGATTCATTAGACAATTGAGGAGAATTCGTTAGGCAGAGATGAAATAAAATTGGGTTGTGAGATGAGGGGGAGGGGGGGGGGGGCTATCACCTCACTCAAAATTCACCAAAATAAGCGAATTTTTGAAAAATGGATCGTATGAATATTTCGTTAAAAATCAGTCCATTTTGTGATTTTGGTAAAATTTTGAAAATTGAATTTTTGGCAGGGGTTCAAAAAATATAGAATTTTCAAAATGATATGATTTATTTTTTTTGAAAGCGGAATGTTCTTTTTTTCAACATTTTTCATTATTTTCTTCGCCTTTTTTTTATCCAAACTTCAAAATTGAATTTATGGCAGGGGTTTGAAAAATGTAAGATTTTCTAAAGTAACGCATTTTCCGAAATTTTCTGACATTAATTTTTTTATACATTTTTTCCACTCTTTCTTGTTTAAAAAAATTCAAATTGATAATTGATTTTGGCAGGGGTGTGAAAAATACGGAATTTTTCGAGTTTACTTTTTAAAAATTGGTCGATAATTAATTTTTCAATATTTTTCCCAAACAATTCAAAATTCAACACACATTTTTCAACACTTTTTTCAAGCAATCGGGGAAAATAATTTTTCGATGTTCTTGCACGCAACGAAGAACAAAATCAACTTCAAAAAATCCGTATTTTTCGCACCCCTATCAAAATCAATTTTCAATTCGATTTTTTTTTAAAAAGGTGTAAAAAAAATATTAGAAAAATCAATGTTGGCCAATTTGGGAAAATGGTTTACTTTAAAAAATCCCACATTTTTTGAACCCCTGTCAAAAAAATTTTCAATTTGAATTTTTCAAAAAAATTTTTTTTTAAATGATTAAAAAAATTAATGTTAACAAATTTTGAAAAACGGGTTGCTTTGGAAAATTCCTCATTTTTCGAACCCCTGCCAAAATCAATTTTTAATTCAATTTTTTTTTTAACAAGAAGGTGTAAAAAAATATTAAAAAAATCAATGTTGACCAATTTGGGAAAATGGTTCGTCTTGGAAAATCTCACATTTTTTGAACCCCTGTCAAAAAAATTTTCAATTTTGAATTTTTCAACAAAAATTTTTTTAAAAATGATTAAAAAACTAATGTTGACAAATTTTGGAAAATTCCTATTTTTTCGAATCCCTGCCAAAAATTTAATTTTGAAGTTAAGATTTCAAAAAAGAGAAGAAAGTAATGAAAAATATTGAAAAAAAGAAAATACCGCCAAAATGAATCATATCATTTTAAAAAGTCCACATCTTTTGAACCCCTGCCAAAAATTCAATTTTCAACTTGAAAAAAAAAATTTTGCGCGAAAATATTTGGAATGTTTTCTATTTTCAATATATGCAATTGCGATACTGAGAGTTTATTTTAAAATGGTGTTTTTTAGAAATCAAATGCTCAACGTAAAATCATTATGTAAATCCCATGTTAAAATTTGAAGCTCATGAGCGCCCGTTTAATTTTGTTCAAAAAATTTGAAAAAATTCTGAGATTAGTTTTAGGAGATAGAGAAGAGATCTAGGGGGTTCATTCCTCCAATTTCAAAATTTTTCAAAATATTGGACACCCTACTAATTACCTACATACTTTTTAAACAATTTTGACCCATTACGGACAAAATAGGGGGAGGGGGAATGTCAGGTGCTCATCAACACAGCATAATGAATTAATAATTTAATAAATTACTTCTGAGTTCGGCAGGTTTTAAAACAGTTCAGATTTTAAATTCGAAAAATTTTCAAAATTCTGAATTGGATTTTAAATCGAATTTTTGAATGAATTCCAGATTTTGGATTTTAAATTTAAATATGCCAAGGATTAAGGATTTAGAATTAGATTTTATTGAGATTTTGCCAAAGGGCAAGTTACAAAAAAAATGAAAACTATTCAATTTTAAATCTACGTAATACATAATTATCCATTTTTTAAAAACTTTAGATTGAAATTAAAAAAAAAAATTTTAGACGTTTTCAACTTTTAATCAAAGTTATTTGCGCAACCAAACGATTCAATCATTTGCAAATAAAGTTTCAAATTTTCAAATTTTCAAAAATTCGAAAAAAGATATTTCGAAATTTTTAAAATTTTTTATGAGTAGTTAGTCGTATTGTTACCATAAAAGAGAGGGAGAAAAATTTCCCAGATTTTTCCAAATTTTTTTCAGGGTGTTCAAATGATTTTTGAATTTGGCCAAAATGGTTGATTTTGAAGATATCTCGAAATTAAATTTAAAAAGCAATCACATACGATTTGATCGATATTACGATTTCGATTTTCACTCCAAATGCACATAAGACGAACCCTGACGTAATTTTATTCTTTAGGGGTTTTCAAATTGTTGAAAAATAAATATCAAATTACCAGATAATCTGAGTATCTACCTAATGAAAGAAATTTGAGAACCCCTAAAAAAGAATAATGGCGTCAGGGACTGGGGTTCTTTCTATGTGCATGTAGAATGAAAATCGAACTCTCAACAATTGAATTTCGAAATATCCTCATTCCTCAAAAACAACCATTTTGGCCATGTACAAAAATCATCTAAACACCCCAGAAAAAATTCCACAAAAATTGGGAATTTTTTTTACTCTTCAATGATAATAATCGTGACAAACCCACAAAAATTTGTAAAAATATATTTCTAAAAAAAATTGAAATTTTTAATTTTTGAAAATTTCAAAATTTCAAAATTTTGGACCCCATTTGCAAAATGTTGGTTCAAGTCAGAGATCCGAAACTTTTTCCATGCTTTTTTCACATCACCCCACAACTTCTTTTCAAATCGCCCCTCAAACTCATCTTTTTTCCAAAAAAAAAACTTATCGAATTGAAAGACTTGAGTTTGATTTGATCACATAAGAAAAAATAAAGTAGAAAATCCTCTCCCCAATTCCACACCTACAACCAACTCAAATTCCAAACCCCAAGACGTTGAAAAAAAATCACTACACCGATAACTTCAGATAAGACCAAGCTAATACGCCTCACCGAAGAATTATTATCACAAAAATCCTCTAAAAATACATCTCAATTTTCGAGAATATCGCCTAAATTAGTCGTAATTCATTTTCGTAGCACATAAAAAATCCATGTGCTGACTTCATTTCTTTCCCCAATCTAATTCCTCGTAATAATAACGTTCTTAGCATATCATGATTGATACCAGTGATAATTCAACAACATCGTTTACCACTATAACCATAACATTTACATTTTCAACTCGAAAGATTTAAACATACATAAAGCAAACACACGATAAGGTACCGAAATATACTCTTGCTCGGTATTAAGAACAAGAAAGTTGAATAATTATCCTACATTATTGTCGTTGCTCGTTGGTGTTGGTGCATTTATAAAAGAGTTATATAAATATAATCTGGGCATAAGGTTTATGTATCTGTATGATTTCGGAAAGGTCTGGCTTCGAAAAGAGAGATTAATAATACCTCGATTTTCAAGTAAATCTTCTTAGAAGAAAATTTTATCACTCGTTACAAAGTCTTATAATTTTTAAACAGAATCGAGTGAAATGTTACAACAAAATGCCAATTACGAGTACTTATATTATTCAATTATGAATTATGATTTGCCATATACCATACAACAAGTACAATACACCGCTCGTACGTAATAAAGATTTTTATTAAAACTACCAACTTCAATTTGTATTGTAAGTAACAAAAACGCAATAAAAATTTCATTTTATTATTACCGGCTGCCGTTTCTTTATTGTAAACGCCTTCGTTTACACAAAATTTACAAATCTAATTACTTTCGAGAATCTCGAGTAGTAACAAACGAGAAAGAAAAAAATAAAAAGGCACGAGGTTTCTCGACGACCATAAAAAGTAATCTTTCTTAAAGCTTTTGCTAAAACAATACAACTTTCAACATGGCTCCACTCGGTCGAACGACCAAAATCATTTCGACGAAGAGCGAAATTATGAAACTGGTTCCAAATGCAATGAAAAAAAAACTGCACCTTGACATTCGATTCGAACAGTTTTTAATTTTAGTCAACGTTAATTACTTAATTAAAAATTTGAAAATATGCGAATAGTTAAATTAGTCGAAAACACGATACTTGGGGTTAGGTTAGGGTATGGTATGCCGACCATCGATTCGACTAAATAATATCTAATTATAGAGCATGAGGCAAAATGGAGGATCCAATTGGGCATAAAATAACATTCGAGCTGGGAGATACTCACGCAACATTCATACGAGCTTTTTCTGCTAATGATTTCGGCCGAACTAATCTGACACGTGCTTCATGACTAGGAGAAGCTGGACTATGAGCCAGTGACGATTCTAAGCTTCCGTTTAGTAACTCCAAAGACGTTACGTTACCGTTAATCTCCGTATGACCGTTTCGTTTCCATGTACCTGTAGGCTATGGGCGGACACAGAGAAAAATTTATTAAATTATATAACCAACAAACACATGCTATAGAATTTTTCTCTTCTTACCGTTACAGGTGAACTGATCGGCGTGCTACTATATTTAATTGGCGTTATGGGTCCGCAAATGAAGGGAGGCGTTTTATCCAGACTACCAGTCGAACTTGCCGGACTTTGGTTGGCGATGAAAGTATTGGTGTCGGGTGATACGGGGATGTTGTTTTCGCGAAGGTATTTCTTGTGCGATAAATCTTTCAAGTTGTACTTTATATGGTGAGGTTCTAATGGTTTGCATAATGATAGTTCCTCCGGATGCCTTATACCTGCCAAAAAAAAATGTATACTTATAGTAATTGTACCTACAGGTGTAGTGAAATATTATCTACGTTAATACAAAGTAACGAAATTAGCATAATATAAGAATAAAAGATTTTGAACATTAGTGAGGTCATATTCTCAGCATATTCTTTTTTTTCACAGATGTCAATTTGTTTTCCAGCCGAATTTTAGGATCTTTTCTTAGACTTATTCCCTTATATTTTTTTTCAAGCTCATCTAACAAATACTCGATCAAAACAAGGTCAAAACTTGGAAAAAAATAGAATTAAGTAACTATTAAAAATTGAACAAAATTCAAGAATTTTTCAAAGTCGTAAAAAAATTGTCAAACTGCATCTAAAACAGACGTTGACTTTGTAAATGTCATAAAATTGGCCCTAACCTCTCCCTCGTACCCCTCCACTTTTATTCGAATCTCGAAAAAATTGAAAAATTACATGTTTGAAGGTCTTCGAGTCGAATTTATTTAAAAATAAATTTTGTAAATTATTTTTCATGCAATTAGGTCAGAATACAACCATTTTAGGTTTATTATCAAACATGAATATAAAATTGAAAAAAAAGAATTCCCAATACATTTTGTACTTTTTAGAAAAACTTGCTTAACAAGTTGCTTGAAATAGATTCAATAGGATACTTCTGAAAAATTGATACATGTAAAATGAATTTATATCCGAATGAAATAAAATTTCAATATTTCAAAATTTTTGGTATTTAGTTCTTTAAAAGCTCTATAAATTGGAAAAATGCAATGATCTCTGAATCAACAATGTACAGATATCAGGTATTCATATTCGAATTCAACTGTATCTACATCTCTCTGAAACCGATGAGATTTTTCTAGCCATTGCCCAGATTTGTTGAAAATTGAATTCGTACTTAAGTCTAAATTCCAATCAAGAAATGATCAAAAATTGAAAAAAATAAAAAAATAGAATTAAAATTGAGATTCAGCTTCAAGAATGAAATTTATTGGAAAATTTGACTAGCAAAATTAAAATAAAGCAGTTTGAAGAAGACTTTAACAAAAAAAAATAAAAATCAGTTGAAAATTGTGTAAAAGAAAGAATTGGTTGACAAATTGTCGAAATACCTATAAACATCAGTTAGAACTTCAAAATGGAACAAAAAATTGGACAAATTATGAAATTTTGTCAGAAATTATAAAATAACTGTAGCTAAATTTTAGATGGAAATTTAAAAAAAAGGCAGAATCGGATTGAAAATTAATTATAATCTGAATTTTTGCCAAAAATTATCCCAGGTAATGAACCAGACTCAAAACCTGACAGAATGTGAATTGAACAAAGAAATTCAAAATTTATTGCAAATTGAGCAAAAAAAACACGTTCGACTAAAAATTTAAATGAAATTAGAAAATAATGAAATTTTATGTGAAAACTGAGCCAAAAATTAGAATTCCAATAAAAATTTAATAAAAATGTAAAAAAATTAAATTACAGTCATTCGAATAAACATTTAACATAAAATTGAAATCGCCTAAAAATTGAGTAAAAAATTGAAAATTTGAAAATTGCATCCCTTCAATTTGCAAGTTAGACAAAATTTGTAGGAATCATTTTTTTAGAGCTTTTGCCTAACTCTAAAACTGAAGAAGCTACAACCATTCAAAACATGAAAAAAAACGTAGTTTTCTAAAATTCAATTTTTCCTTCGCAATAAATTTTAATAATACTGAGCAAAAATTTATTAGCTCACTTTGTAGTGCTCAAAAAGCTCTACAAAAAAATTCTTACAAAATTTTGTATAATTTCAAAATTGAAAGAGTTATAAAAACTTGCACGTTTTCAAATCGTTGTAGCTCCTTCAATTTTAGAGTTAGGTAAAATATGAATTTAACTCATTTTGTAGAGCTTAAAAAGTTCTACGATAAAGTCTCAAAAAAAATTGTCTATCTATATTATCAGCCAAATTATGACGTTCTGAAAAAAAATCACCATCATTATTGTATAACTTTGCCCCTTCAATTCTTGGGTCGACAAGGATACATACACTAATGTAGCATGGGTACCTGAATTCCTAGTTTGAAGGCAGTATTTTCCTACTAGAACACCCTGTACAATCGTGTTGCGACATTGGAAGGACCATTGGTTCTGTTTTTTGATTCAATACCAAAAATGCAATCGTCGACAAAATTTTTTTTTTTAATCCAATTTGATAATTTTTATTGCAATACCTTATTAGAAACTTCTTATGTCGATATATGTATCATGATTATGAGAGTGTAAGTATAGTGCAAACACATACGGATCTGCCATTTTTAATAAGGCAAATCACAATTTTCCATCCTGCATAAATTCTAAAATGTAAGCACTATGGAAATAATTTATTATGGTGTTATCAAGCAAAAAATGATTTTTGCTTCTGCAATCCGAAGAATAGGCATACAGGGTGTACTAGTAGTAGTGCACCGCCTTCAAACTAGAGATGCAGCTACCCAAACTACATGAGTGGATGCATGTTTGCTGACCCCAGGGTTTGAAGGGGTAAAGTTATGCATTAGTCGTGGTAGATATTTCAAAACGTCGTAACTCCGTTGATATTATAGATGGACAATTTTTTTTAAAACTGACTTTTCAAGTTCTATCAAATGAGTTATATTCATGTTTTGCCTAACTCTGGAATTGAAGGAGCTGTAATGATTTGAAAATATGTACGTTTCGTAACTTCTTCAATTTTCAAGTTGTACAAAATTTTGTAAGAGTAACTTTTGGTTGAGCTTTTTGAGCTTTATAAAATTAGTTGACAATTTTTTGCCCAACTCCAAAATTTAAAACATGAGAGATCATTTTGAAAAATTCTTCAAAAAGAAAAAATTAAATACCTAAGAAAATGCCACTATCCCTGTTTAATGGTTGTAGCTCCTTCAATTTTAGAGTTATGCTAAAAATTAATAGCTCATTTTGTAGAGCTTGAAAAGCTTAACAAAAAATGACTCCAGCAAAATTTTGCATAACTTGAAAATTTAAGGAGTTATGAAGCCTTCAAATTTTCGAATCAGTGTAGCTCTTCAAATTTTAGAGCTAGGCAAAACACAAAAATAATTCATTTTGTAGAGCTTAAAAAATTCTACAAGAAAGTTTCAAAAAAAAATTGTCTATCTACAGTATATTATCAGTGGAGTTACGACGTTTTGAAACATCTACCAGGACGCATAACTTTGCCCCTTCAAATCCTGGGGACGGCAAACATGCATACACTTATGTACATTGGGTAGCTGCATCTCTGGTTTGAAGGCGGTGCACTACTATAGGGACACCCTGTACATACATACTCGTAATCATGATGGGTTGTCTATTTACTAGATTGAAGAAGGCTCCTAAATCACGAAACACCCTGTATAATCACCCCTTTGTGGATTCATAGGAATTTTAGAAAATCTGATTTCTCCTCAGTTTCATCAAATAAAAACAGCATTGTTATATTAAATCTGACGAGATGGAAAAGTTTGCATTTGTGCTCTTCGAGTCCAAAAAAAGTAAAATCCCCCCCCCCCTCCTAACCTCACCGAGCAGTTCTGGAAATTAGGCCACTTATTCGAAATCGAGTTTGCACCTAAATTTTCACACACTTTGGGAAGAGGTCTGTATATCACTAATCTCTCTTTATGACCTCATTTAGCTAAAATTCAGCATTTCTGGAAAAATTTTTACGACTTCTCGTATCATATCAAGTGCAAAGAACCATCACTTATGAACGATAGATAGGTATACGTATAAATGAGTAAAAATATATGCCGTTGGTAAATAAATGATATGATAAAATAAACAAAATCACCATATTTTTTATTTACCAACCAAGTGACTCGTCGTAAAACTGAGAATAATAATAATAGACCCCAAGTACGAGTACATTAACGTACCTAGCGACCTACTGCCTAAGTTTATAGGTACGTTTTCTTTTCTTTCCTAATATACTATAGATTTACGAACCATTGAATTTTTTTGTCATTACGTAGGTTTTTTTTACACGAATTTAATGACTTGAAACGATAAAAAAAAAACTCGATCGATACTTATCCGGTATAGATAACGTATTCGTAAATCCGCAATGTTCGAAACAAAGGTGACATTTCAGATTCGAATTTTATATTACCAAGAGTACCTATTTGTCTGGCAACAAAAATCCAATAAAATCACCCAAACGTTCAAACTATTTCTCAGCAGATTGTATTACGAAGAATGGCGCCTTCGTCCATAAATAGATAACAACATTCGCGGGATCACGAGAGCGGAAAAAACGCCACCATATCGCTATTTATGGAAGCAGTTTTAAAAATGATACATACGAATTTAAGGGGAAACGCGTTAATTGCAACAAAACGAGGGTAAAACGTTTTACAAATAGTATGAAAATATATTACCCAAAGGGTGGACCGTATAAGCAAAGGGTCTGACCTTTGCTCACCCCCTAAACAAACATTACATTTGGCCATAAACACGTGCGTGAAAACAAACCCCGAGGCTGAGGGTCAACTTACCTAATTCTTTACACAGTTGCATTACAGCGTTGAACGTCTTTATTGAAAAATCCACTTTACAATCCAAGTATCGCAAATCTGGTAACTGCAGCCTTAACGTTTTATGCATCGGAGTGAAATACAAAACAGCATCCGCCTGAACGCCATATTGATCTAATGTCGATCGTGTTCTAGTCAGCCATTTATTTTTATACGGCCACCATAAAGCGTGATCTGACCAGTCGATCGCGATATCTGCGAACAAAAAAAAACAATTTATTAGCATCACGAAACGTCGTTTATTCTTCTCTATGTTCTTCTTTTATTGTTTTAAAGCCTTTTATACTGTGCACCAGTAACGCTCAGTATGAGATGCGTATACATGTAAATTAATTGACATTTAAAACGCGACCGGCCACTTCGCGAGCCCTAAAAACAACCATTAACAATGTCGCCGCGTCCTTGGGTGCATGTACGAAAAAAACACAAAAGAGCCAAGTTCATTAATATCGAGCCCGCGTAGTAAAAATACACATTATTTTTCAATATTCTCTGTCGTGTCGTAAAAACCACCGATGCTATGCTGGAAATTCGCGTCGGGTATCAAGGTTAATTGTGTGTGGTAAAATTTGGATGTTATTTCGATGGATGATAGCTTTCGTATAGAGAAATTTTCGTCGCAGGGTTTTGGGCATATAAAAAAAAATTCGTTATGAATGCTGTTCTTGTGATAAGATTTTTCATCGATACGAAATTATTTACAAAATAAAAGGTGACCCACGTAGAAATCTATGATTTTGACCCCACCCCCCGGACCCCTCGATCACTTCTATTTCCAGACGATACCGTCTGTAACGCTGACATTTTCCATAACTTTTAGACATTTTGTCAGCCTTTTTGAAACTTATAAGAATTTTGAATATGCAACCGTAATATTTTCCTTGATAAAATTAAAAAAAAAAAACTAAAATGAAAATTAACCAAAAATGACAATTTTTACTTTGAAATGATAATTTTGACCCAAAAAATGACAATATTGAAAAAAATGACGAGTTTGACTAAAAATGACAATTTTGACCAAAAATGACAGTTTGCACCTTGAAATGACCGTTTTTACAAATAGTGACCAATTTTAACCTTGAAAAAACGTTTTTGACCAAAAATTCACAATTTGGACAAAAAAAACAATTGATGAAAATTTGACCAATAATTACTTTCTGCCTTGAAACGACAATTTCTACCTTGAAATCACAATTTTGACCAAAAAACAACAATTTTGACAAAAAATGGAAATTTTGACAAAAAATGACAATTCTGACAAAAAATGTCAATTTCGACAAAAAGTGACAATTTTGACAAAAAATGACAATTATGACAAAAAATGTCAATTTCGACAAAAAATGACAGTTTGCACCTTGAAATGACCGTTTTTACAAATAGTGACCAATTTTAACCTTGAAAAAACAGTTTTGACCAAAAATTCACAATTTGGACAAAAAAAACAATTGATGAAAATTTGACCAATAATTACTTTCTACCTTGAAACGACAATTTCTACCTTGAAATCACAATTTTGACCAAAAAACAACAATTTTGACAAAAAATGGAAATTTTGACAAAAAATGACAATTCTGACAAAAAATGTCAATTTCGACAAAAAGTGACAATTTTGACAAAAAATGACAATTATGACAAAAAATGTCAATTTTGACAAAAAATGATAAGTTTATCAAAAAATGAAAATTTTTACCTTAAAAAAACAATTTTGACCAAAAATTCACAATTTGGACAAAAAAAATCCAATTGATGAAAAACGAAGATTTTGACCAAAAAATGACACTTTCTACCTTGAAATGACAATTTCTACTTCGAAATCACAACTTTGACCAAGAAATGACAATTTTGACAAAAAATGACAATTTGGACTAATTTCTAGAAGTGAATTTTTGAAACAACCTAAATTTTTTCAACCGCAAAAGTGCAATTGACCACTTGAAATTTTTTTCCAAAATCCGGAATCAAAATTTTGAAATTTTACAAGTCCAAAAAATCGTTTGAAATCTGAAAAATTTTCCAAGCCCAGAAAATCTAAATTAGCTGGCAAAATAAGTGAGAGTCGATCAGCATGATCTCTGAAATTTTCAAACTCCAAGAAGTTTGTCTGACAAAATGTTAAGAAGTTGACGTGATTTCTAAAATTTTCCAAGTTCAAAAAGTTTAATTTCTGATAATTCATTGGACATAACGCTGCTCCAGTGGTCCAGAAGTAAAGGCAAACGAGTTAATTTTTGAAATTATTTTATTCGAAAAATTATAAACAACTCCACAACTCCAAAAGAAGTTGAGTAGATAAGACAAACCTCGAAAATTTTAAAAAATCCAGCAGTGGTGGAAAAGCGAAAAGCGAAATAAAACTTGGAAACTGAAATAATTTTTCGACACTGAAACTAAAACTGAAAAGTGAAACTGAAATGCTCAAAACTGAAACTAAAACTGAAACCGAAATCCTTAAAATTGAAACTGAAAAGTGAAAAGTGAAACTGAAACCCTAAAACTGAAAACTGAAAACCGAAACTGAAACCGAAATTATTCCAGTTTTCCAACCCTGATTTAAAAAAAACGATGTGACATATCAATTGACATTAATTTTTAGCGCTGAAAACGATGGTACGCCT